>CM053789.1:930787871-931005371 GCA_028749045.1 Cupressus sempervirens
ACTTTCAAAATCTAGCCCTAAATCATGAAATCTCAAATAATAATGAAATCTGACATAGAAGACTTGGACATATTCATTTTTGTGCCTTACCTTCCATAGAAAAAATAGTAACAGGGTTACCTAGTTTAAAACCCGATCATTCTGGAACTTGCAAAGGATGTGCATTAGGTAAAAACACAAAAGGGTCCTTTCCCAAAAATGAACATAAATCCAAATCTGTACTTGAACTTATTCACATTGACCTATGTGGTCCAATGTCAGTGCCCTCTCTAAGCGGATGCTTGTACTAGATAATTTTTATAGATGACTTCTCTAGGAAAACTTGGATTTACTTCCTTAAACTTAAGGAATCAAATGAAGTGTTATCAAAATTTCATAGAGTTTAAAGCTCTAGTTGAAAACCAAACTGGGAAGAAAATCAAAACTCTAAGATTCAACAATGGGGGTGAATACATTTTGCAAAACTTTAAAGAATTCTACATCTCTATTGGGATTAAGAGGGAGTTTACTGTACCATATAATCCTCAAAAAATTGGAGTTACAGTAAGGATAAGTAGATCTATTATAGAATCTTCCAAAGCCATGATGCATGATCAAAATCTCCACATCTCATTCTAGGCTAAAGGTTCTAACACCATAGTTTACATCCAAAATAGATACCCTCATTCAATATTAGAAAACATAGAAGAAGTATTCACATGAAATAAGCCAAGCTTAAGTCATCTAAGAATCTTTGGATGTCCTGTATACATTTATATTCCCAAGGAAAAGAGAACTAAACTAGAACCATTAGGAAAGCAAGACATATTTATAAGATACAATGAATCCTCAAAATGCTATAGGATTTACATCCTTGAACAATGAACTATTGAAATTAGTAGAGATGCAAAATTTGAAGAAGACATTGCTTTTAATCTCTCAAAGAATATTGATAAACCCAACTACCGAATTAGATGAGAATTCCACAGTGGAAAATTAGAAGGAGAGTGATTCTAGAAGTCTTTCACCTCCAAGTTCAAATATAGAAAATATTGAAAACCATATCAATAAAAGAGGCCACTTTGGGCAAGAAAAATGATATAATAAAATCAAGTAGAACCTAATGAAGTATTAAGAGAAAACAAGATAAAAAGGATCCATTCATGTTATGTTGCACAAATATTTGAACTCATCAAAACAAAACCTACAAGTGTCAAAGAAGAATTATCATGTCAACCTTGGAAAGGTGTGATGATTGAAGAATATCAATCCATATTGACAAATGATGTATGGGATGTTGTACCTAGACCTAAAGATAAATCAATTGTCTCCTCCAAATGGTTATTAAAAATCAAGCATGGACTAGATGGTAGTATTGAAAAATTAAAAGTCAGATTTGTAGCTCTCAGATTTTTGCAAAAGGAAGGAATATATTATGAAGAAACCTTTGCTTCAGTTGCTCATTACACTTCTATGAAAACCATCATAGCTATTGGAGCATCCAAAGGGCAGAAGATACATCAAATCGATGTTAAAATTGCATAGCTAAATGGTATAATTGAAGAATAAGTATACATCGAACAACTAGAAGGATTTTTCACCCATGACAGAAATTCCTATGTATGTAAACTAAAGAAAGAACTATATGGTCTTAAACAAGTCCCCAGGGCATGGTACAAAAAACCAACTACTGAATTAGATGAGAATCCCACTATGGAGAATCAAAGGGAGAGTGATTCTGGAAGTCATGCACCTCCAAGTTCAAATATAGAAAATATTGAAAACCATATCAATAAAAAGAGGCCACTTTGGGTAAGAAAAATGATATAATAAAATCAAGTAGAACCTAGTGAAGTATTAAGAGAAAACAAGAGAACAAGGATCTAGTCATGTTATGTTGCACAAATATTCGAACTCATCAAAACAAAACTTGCAAGTGTTGAAGAAGAATTATCATGTCATCCTTGGAAAGATGTGATGATTGAAGAATATCAATCCATATTAAAAAATGATGTATGGGATGTTGTACCTAGACCTAAAGATAAATTAGTTGTCTCCTCCAAATGGTTATTAAAAATCAAGCATGCACCAGATGGTAGTATTGAAAAATTAAAATCTAGATTTGTAGCTCTTATATTTTTGCAAAAGGAAGGAATAGATTATGAAGAAACCTTTTCTCTAGTTTCTCATTACACTTCTGTGAGAACTGTCATAGCCATTGGAGTATCCAAAGGGTGGAAGATACATCAAATGAATGTTAAAATTGTATTTCTAAATGGTATAATTGAAGAATAAGTGTACATCGAAAAACTAGAAGGATTTATCACCCATGAAAAAAATTCCTATGTATGTAAACTAAAGAAAGCACTATATGGTCTTGAACAAGTCCCTAGGGCATGGTACAAAAGAATAGACAATTATCTTTCAAAATTAGGATACTCCAAAAATGAAGTTGATCCTAATATATATTTCAAAATAGTTGATCGTGATATGATTATCCTTGTATTATATGTTGATAAATTACTAATAACAAGTGAAGAACATCTTATAGAAAAATGAAAACATGATCTGACAACTAAATTCGACATTGAAGATCTAGTACTTCTTTACTACTTCCTAGGCCTAGAAGTATGGCAAAAGAAGAACTACATCTTTCTAAATCAAGGAAAATACATTTTTGACATCTTAAAAAGGTTTGGGATGATGGAATGCAAACTCTTATATACTCCTATGGAAGAAAATCTACACAAGCTGAAGAATGAAGGATTTAAATTAGAACCCACTGACCCCACTTCTTATAGGAAAATTATCAGATCATTGATGTACTTGGTAAACACTTTTCCTGATATCTTCTATGCAACCAATGCATTAAGTCAATTCATGTGTGAACCATAGAAGATCTATCTCATGGATTCAAATAATATATATATCTCACTCTATCAAAGATCCTAGTCACATTTATAGGACTAAGAATATAATGAAGGGCACTAACTGTAATAAAAAACAAAACAAGGGCAAGGTGACATCCCTACCTAATGAATCTTTTAAGCATAATAGGGGAAGATATATCACCATTAATTTCAATGAAAATAGAGGAGTCTTGGAATAAAAATGAAATCCATTTATAGCAGTATTAAGGGAATCCAAAGGCCTTCAAAACCCCAATTAAAAAGGGTCACTCTACTCTATCATATGGCTTTTTAATTTCTAAAGGTATCATTCCCACCTACTACCCAGAGTGCTTTGCCCAATTCATGCCTTCTCAACTGGTCATTAAGTTTTCTAAAATGTACAATCCTTTGATGAATCCAGTTTGGGTAACTGCTACCACTTTTTTCAGGATGGTGGTTTATCTCCTTGCTAAAACTTTAGTAATGATTTAACTAGATGGATTCAAAAAGGCAATTGGCCTCCAGTTCTTGACCAATTTTTTTATCCCTAGGTTTAGATAAAATCTTCACAACTCCTTTTCTACTATCTTCTCCTAAGGTTCCATGCTCAAATGTATCTTTATATAAATCTAAAATCTCATTTACTATCAACTCAATATTTTTTTTATTGAATCCTGCAAGATCCCTAATAGATTCTTCAATTTCTTTCGTAGTGATACTAGAGCTTAGGAATCTAGCATCTCCTACATACACTTTTTTTGGGATAAGTTGTAAACATTTATTGAGAGCATTAACATCTCAAGAATGATTCTCAAGAGAGAATAGATTCAAGAAGAATTAAAAAAAATCATTAGAGATATCTTCTTGTATGGAGTAGAGTCCATTATAATCTTGAATTTCATCAATTCTTTCTCTGGCCTATTTAGCTCTAATATGATTAAAGAAATATTTAGAGCCTCTATCCCCTCCAGTACACTAATTCATTCTTGTCCTAAATTTATGACCCTATATTTAGTAAATTTGAATTCTTCCTAGTTCAACCTTAGTATTAATAGATCTTTTAAATCTCTATCAGATCCCCTAGAATGTATTTCATTTTCAATATCATTCAAATTAGTTTGGAGGGAATAATCATTCATAACTCTAATCATGGCATCATTTTTTCATACAATTTGAAAAATATTCCTCCAAAAATTTACCAATAGGTTCCATCTCTCCCAATGATTGCAATCCTTGTTACAACTTTTTGACAAAGTGGTGGCACATCTGATACCATCAAGAGTGTCAAGGTCATCAAGAAGGGACACATTAAGTTTAAATTGGAACTTGACCTATCTCTTGGCTTGAGGAGAAGCATTGGTGCTAAGAGAAATATGAACAAAGATGAGAGAGTGATAAGAAATGGAGGGAGGTGAAACTAAAATAGGGGAAGAGGAAGCAACAGAGAAGCAATATGCATTAAAGTAAATTCTATCCAATTTACAATATACTCCATGATTACCTCATTGGTTACTAAACCATGTGAACCATATGTTCTTGAATTATTCTTTCTTACCTTCCAATGGATCAATAATATTAAGTTTCCTTTTCAATCTAAAATAAAAGAAATATTCATTACCTCTCCAAGAGTGAGTTGACCCACCTGATTTATCACTCTCATGTCCCACCATGTTAAAGTCATCAATGAAAATCTGATAGATATCATAGAGATGATTATAGACCAAATCCCATATGTCATCCCATTCTCTATAATCTTTAGATGCACAAGTATTTTAGATATCAACCATATAATCATTGTGAACTAGAGTCATACATATGTGCTCATTGTGCCTTACTAGTCTTGGCTTCATACCAGCTGATGTTCCTTCTTTGTCTTCACATTAATGCCAACTTAGCCATAACTAAGTACACTAGTAATTCCGCCAACTAGTCCTTAAGATTTGGATAGTTATGCAACAATCTCCCCCATTGGCATTGATGACAATACCAACTCCTTCTTTACACTTGATTATGACTTCTATCACTACTTCATGCTTAGTGGATAATTTCATGACTTTATCTTATCTTCACTCAACATCTCCCCCTGAGATAATGCATCCAATTCCTTTGACTACTCTAAGTCATCATTATGGTTCACTTGGTCTTTTTGGACTTCTCCCTTTTTGCTTCTTTTTTGTCTTTGTGTTTTTCTATTTCCTTTGGGTTTCTTCCCTGTCTATGGTCTTCTCTTCTTTTGACCATCACTTAGATTCCCCCCTTTACTTATCACTTTACTTTTCAACTTTTCCACCTTTGACAACAATGCCAAAGGTGTCCAATACACTTTTGTGATTGCTCCCCCTGTGGAGCAATCCCTGTTGTCCATCTATCCATACTTGTGATTTGGTTATTTGTAGATCATGGATTTATGCCTACCCTTATTTCTCTACTTTAGGTTTGATAAAGAAATACCCCAAACTTATCTCTTGGATACTCAAAGGTATCCTTCTAAAGAGGTTTAGTGAATATGTTAGCCAATTGCTCTTTGGTTGTACATACTCCAACCTTACATCTTTCTCTCTTAAAAACTGGCACTTTATTGATATGTGCTTGGTCATTGAGTGCATAATTAGGTTCTTTGGTATGTTCATTACACTTGTATTATCATAGTTGAGAAAGACTAGTTCCTCCATCTTTTCTTGAATTCCTTCAAGCAATTATTTGATCCAAACAACCTTAGTGCAGTTCATTGCTACAACTATGTACTCTACTTCTTCTATTGATTGTGATATGTAATTTTTCTTCTTGTTGGCCAATGCAACCAGTCTTCCTCCAAGAAAGAGTTTACCACTAGTCATTCTCTTTCTATCATCTATGTTCCTCACCTAGTCAGCATCAGTAAAGACACTAAGGTCAAAGTTTCCTTTGCAAGGATACTATAAGCCATATTCTTAAATACCCTTTAGATATTTGAAGGTCCTCTTCACAAAGACCATGCATGACTCCTTTGGATTGGTCAAGAATCTAGCCACTATACCAACATCTTGTGCAATATCTAGTCTATTATGCACAATATAATATAATTTACAAATCATAAGTTGGTAAAGAGTTTCACTCACTTTAGGGATCTCATCTTCTTTTGATAATATACAACTAGTCAACTTTGGGATGCCTACTTGTTTAGCTTCTTCTATATTGAATGACTTTAGAAAATCCTTTACATAATTTTTTTCCCCTATGAAGGTTCCTCCTTTCAGTTGGGACAATTGAAGTCAAATAATTTTTTTAATCTGATTGATTATTGAATTTTCAAATTCTCTTTTCGTTGCTTCAAATAATTTTATTCTCATCTCATCATCTACTCCAAAGATGATATCATCTACAAATATTTCAGCAATTAGAAACCCAATTCATGTTTCATTCCTTAGGTATATGTTAATATTGTTTCTTATTCTTATAAAACCAATATGTATTAAGTATGAGTGTAGTATCTCATACCACATCCTTCATGCTTACTTCAGTCTATATAGGGATTTCTTTAGTTTTCACACTTATTTATTGCCCTTTTCATTCTCAAACCCTTATGTTTGTCCAATGTACACTTCTTCTCCTAGAACTCCATTTAGGATTGCAGATTTTACATCCATCTTGTATACTTTGTAGTTCTTGTACACTGCAAAGGATAGGAGTATCCTAAGTCCATCCAGTCTGGCCAGAATGAAAAGGTCTCTCCATAGTCTATGCCTTGTTCTTGTGTATATCCTTTGCAGACAAGCATGCATTGGAACTAAATTTGGAATAATTTTTATGTTATCATTAATGTCAAACCTTATTAGTGTGAAATTTTTCTACTTGAGTAGAGTGCCATATCGAGATGATTGATGAAAATGATTCGAGAAGAAGAGATAAAACGAGGACCTAGTGGAAAGGTTGAGTTATGTAGAATAACAATGAGCACTTGATCAGTTAGACTTTAGAAAGATAATGCATTGTTTAATCACAACACTAAGTGGAGAAGATAGTTCTATTAAAGCCTATATGAGTTGAGGTGAAGAGTGATTTATTAAAGGGTTTCCAAGTGAATTGGTGATGGAGATGATAATGAAGGTCATTCAATGAGTCAACTATTGAACCAAATTTGTGATCTCTATTTGCAAAGTGAGTTATATTTATTCATATCAGTCTATTGTTACTTTCTAACCATTGTATCAATTTTTAATACTTTAATCAAGATTGAACCAACAATCATTTGTAAATCCTTTGATCAAGGTGATATTATAATGGAATATTCTTAAGTCCTCTAACAAGGCCACACCTAATAGGGTGATTAAATCCTTTAACAGGGCCACACCTAACAATGTGTATTGTAATCTTTAATAGGGTTGGATCCTAACAAAGGTCACTTTAGAAGAGTGAAAATATTGGTGGCATGTTGCTAGTGGTTTTTCCCAAATTGGGTTTCCACATCAAATCCTAGTGTCATACTTGTGTGAATGTTATTTGAGATGTTTTACATTATGTAAGTTTTTTATTATTGGGATAGTGGCCTACAATTTTTATGTTACAGATAAGTTTCTATAGAGACCAAGCTACTTCTTAAAGTTTAATTGGTACATCTAGACCTAAGGATAATTGATTCACCCCACTCTTAATTATTCTGAATTATTCTAATAGTTTGTATCAAAGCTTTGGTGCTTGTAGAAGAAAATTTTGAAGGGACTTACAGATAAAGATCAAGATGTATAGAAAGGAGATACCCAAGTTGAACAAGGAGAACTTCCCTGTATGAAAAAGTTTGATGAAGCTACACATTATTGGAATTAGAGATTCAACAGTATTCTACTTGGAGAATGAGTATGTGGTTGTACCTGCACCTATGACAACCCAGCAAATAAAGGAAAAATAAGAACATAATCATGCAATGTTAGAGATTGCATCTGCCCTAAGCTACTCAAAGTTTGATGATATTAAGGAATGCAATTATGCAAAGAAGATGTGGGAAAAGTTGGCAAAGATTGATGGAGGAGATAAGAATGTACTTAGAGCCAAATTAAAAATCTTGAGAGGAAAGTTTGATGACATGAAAATGATAGAAGGTGAGAACATTGCTCAATATGTTGGAAGAATCAAAAAAGTTGTGAATGCTATCAGAGGAGATGATGGAAAAATTAGTGATGAGACTATGATCAACAAGGTATTGAGAAGTTTAATTCCTATTTATGCTATTAAAGTTTCTACAATACAAAAATTGAGATGTAATCTTGGTAATGACCTAACCTTGGATAGTCTAGTTGGTACACTTAATGCCTTTGAATTGTCAAAATTTGACAATTGTAATGCCCTTTCTATCGAATCTTCTCTCAAGTCATAATTGGTCTTGCAAGCCTAAGATGAAGAAAGGATCATATGAGGCTAGTGATATTAAATCTTCTGACGATGATCTTGAGGATCTTGAAGCATTAATGGCTAGGAGAATTCTAAGAGACAAAGAAAAATACAAAGGAAAACTTCCTATAATCTATTTTTCATGCAATAAAGTTGGTCATATTGCTGTAAGATGCTCTGATAGGGATGCCATGGATGAAAGGAAAGAAAACAAGTTCAAAGGAAGGAGAGGTGGAAAATACAACAAAGGAAAAGTTAAAAGTCTTGTTACATTATTGGAGAAGAAAGTGATAATGAATCTAATAGTAATGATGAAGAAGTTGCTTATGTTGCTATGAAAGATGATTCTAATGAAGATGAGAAAATTACACTTATTTCATATGTGAGAAAAGGTGATGTATGGATAATCGATAGTGGTTTCTCACATCACATGACTGGTGATAAAAGTAAGTTTGAAAAACTAGAACATTATAAAGGAGGTAGTGTTTAGTTTGGTAATGATGCACCATGTTTTGTTAAACATAAAGGAGCAATAAAATTAATTAATAAGATCAAATGTGAAAATTCTTATTGGATTGAAGGAATTAATTACAATTTGTTGAATGTAGCATATTTGAATAGTTCAAGCTACAAAGTTGAAATTCAAAATAAGAAGGAAAACTACAATGGTTCAAGATAATTGATTGGAAGTGGAGACTAAACTAGAGGTAACTTGTTCTATCTAGACCTATTTGATGACATTGATTGTTTGCAAAATGTGAAGATATATGGTTATGGCATAAGAGGCTATGCCACATGAAATTTGATAATTTGGTAAGCATTAGTAAGATGAAGAAAGTAAGAGGGTTACCAAAATTGAAGAAACCTGATAATGTGATGTGTAAACAATGTCTGTCGGGAAAAATGACAAAGTCTAGTTTACAGAGAAAAAACTATAGTTCTGATGTTATTTTAGAATTGGTTCATATTGATCTTTGTGGACCTATTGGTGTGAAAATCTACTATGGTAACAAATAATTTATTCTATTTGTTGATGAATACTCTAGAATGATGATTGTGATGTTTCTTAAAGAAAAATATGATGCATTTCAAATGTTTATGTGGTATTTGGCTAGAGTTGAGAAAGAAGAAGGTAAAATCTTGAAGTGTCTAAGATCTGATAGTGGAGGAAAATTCATATATGGGGAATTCAACACATTCTACAATGATAGATAAATCAAAAGATAAATGTCTACACTTAGGACCCCTCCACATTATGGCATAGCTAAAAGGAGGAATAGATCAATCATAGATTGTGCTACGAAATTGATGAGTATGATAATTTTTCACCGAAGTACTCGAGAGAAACTATAAGTATAGTTGTTTATATCTTGAATAAAGTACAAGTCAAGAATTGTACAAATCTTAAACCTTTTGAGCTATGGTATGGGCATGCACCTACTGTGAATTATTTCAAAGTTTTTGGAAGAAAATGTTACATATTGAAAGATAATAGAACTGGAAAACTTGATACTAAAAGTCATGAAGACATATTCTTAGGTTATTCCACTAAGAGAAAACCATATAAGTATTTAAACTCTAACACTAATGAAGTTGTGGAAAGTGTAAATGTGAAAGTTTGTAAAAATACAGAAATGAATGAAGTTGAATGTAAAAAAAACCTAAAGATTATAGAAGCTTTTTATACATTGATGAAGGTCATGATCTTGACACCTTACTTGAACCTAAGAAGAAAGCTGTCAAGAAAAAATAATACCTAGTACATGCCAAGTTACAACATTGGGTAGTTGGTGCCAAGCATCAAGAAATGCATGCCAAGTGACAAGAAGAAACTACCAAGAAATAAAAATTTATTTCCAAACAACTAGAAGAGAAAGGATAAATACCTAAAGTGCCACCAAAAGTTAATCTGCAAGATGAACCTTAAGTAGAAGAAAGAAGAAGAGAACCTACATTAGAAAAGTAAGTGAGAAGACATCATGCACCCAATCAAATCATTGGAGACAAAGACTCTAGAGTTATGATAAGGAAAAGACTTGGGAGTGACACATGTTTACTAAGTGAATTTGATCCCAAATCAGTGAAAGATGCTTTAGATAATGAACATTGGATCCAAGCAATGAATGAATAAATTGAGAAGATAGAAAAGAAAAAAAACCTGGTCACTTGTGCCTAGACCAAAGGACAAGAATGTTATTGGAACAAAGTGAGTATTCAAAAAGAAGCTAAATGAAAAAGGTGAAGTCACAAGAAAAAAGCAAGGCTAGTTTGTAAGGGATATGCACAAGAATAAGAAATTAACTATGGGGAGAAATTTTCCCTTATTGCAAGATTAGAAGGAGTGAGAACACTACTTGCATATGATTCTTACAAAGGATTCAAAGTATACCATATGGATGCCAAATATGCATTTCTAAATGGAATTCTAGAAAAAGAAGTCTACATTGAATAACATGAAGGATTTCTTGATCCAAACAATAGAGATATGGTGTATAAGTTACACAAAGCTTTGTATGGATTGAAACAAGACACTAGAGCATGGTATGAAAGGCTACACACATATTTAGTGAAGATTGGTTTTGCAAGGACAAACGACAATAGAAATCTATACTTGAAGGCTAAGTCTTTTAAAGAGAATATATTAGCTGAGATATTTGTTGATGATATCATATTTGGAGGAAATGATGCATTATGAAGTAATTTGTAAAATAAAATGAGACAAAAGTTTGAGATGTCTATGTTGGGAGAAATTAAGTTTTTTTGGCTTACAAGTGTATCAAATGAAGAAAGGTATCAACATTACTCAATCAAAGTATATCAAGGACATACTGAAAACTTTTTGTATGGAAGACTCAAGACCATTTCGAATGCCCATGGAAACTGGACATACACTTTCAAAGAATGATGATTCCACTAATGTGAATGAAACCTTGTATAGATCAATGACTTACAAGTTGCAATATGTTGTTCCTAGCAGACCAAATATTGCACTAATAGTTGGGATTGTTGCTATATTTTATGAAAAATCCTAAGGAGAATCATATGATGGCTGTGAAAAGAATATTGAGATATCTAAAAGGCATAGAGGATTATGGACTATATTAAAAGAAGAATGACAAGTTCGAGTTGAAAGTGTATACTGATGTAGATTGGGATGGTAATGTTGATGAAATAAAGAGTACAAGTGGTGGAGATTTCTTTATATGAAAAATACTAGCTTCATGGACAAGCAAGAAGCAAAATTGTCATTCCTAATCCACAACATAAGCTGAATATGTACCTATAACAGTTAATTGTTCTAACATAGTGTGAATCAAGAAATTATTGTAAGGAATGAAGGAAGAGATCACCAAACTTCTTGTTATGATTTTGTGATAACACAAGTTCTATAAACATATCTAAAAATCCCATGATGCACACTAAGAACAAGCATATTTCTATCAAGTACTATTACTTGAAAGAGTTGGTACAAGACAAAGAAGTAAGATTGGAGTATGTGAATACAAAGGAACATATTGCTGATATATTCACAAAATATTTACCTAAGGATGCACATGAATATATAAGAGGTAAACTAGTGGAAATTATCCTAACTGAGACTACTTAAGCTAAGATAGAGCTATGTATCAATTGTGTTGATCAAAACATCTTAGAAGTTGATGCAAAAGGTCACACATTGGGAATTGCCTAAAGTTGCGAAGTAATAGGAACACGATGTTGAATCAGTGATAAACAAGATGATAGAAGAGCCTAGTTCAAATAACTGGCCAAGAGATATCTTCATGTTGAAGATGTATGAGTTAGAGGTAACTAAAGATGTTGTACTATCATGTTGATACTTTAGTATAGAAGTGATATTTGGATGGTATGGAACTGTCTTTGGAATTGTTCTCAAAGAGGAAGACATATTATGTTGTTACCATGGAAGCATGAGTAAAGAGTGAGATATGAGATTAGTTACCATCATAGTGCAAAAATAGAAGGAGATTATGTAGTTATCACTTGAAGAAGAAAAGATGAAAGAAGTCATACATGTAAGATGAAAGAGGGAGAAGTATGACAGTGGTGTTTCCATCAAGAGATAGTGAAGAAGTTTAGATGGTGTATATCAAAGAGGGAGATGATTGATTTCATGTTCTGATATGATAGAGGGAGTCTGTGTTGTTATAACTAGAGGTGTTACATACCAAAGCTGTATGGATTTTGAATCATAATGAAACTAAAAAGGGAGATTGTAGGATTATGAGATGAGAATTAAAATGAAACTAAGGTATTAATGAAGACATGATACCGAACACGAATGGAATTTCTTGAGGAAAGTAAATATTTTTGGATTGCATGGTAACTAGAGGTGTTGCCATCAATGCCAAAGGGGGAGATTGTTAGAACTACAATTGGAACAATTATTATGTTCTCATTGATGTCAAACCTTATTCATGTGACAATTGAAAACTAAGTAGAGTTCCATATCAAGATTATTGATGAAGAGGATTTGAGAAGAAGAGATAACAAGAGGATCTAGTGGAGAGGTTAATTTATGTAGAACTACAATGGGCACTTGATTAGTTAGATTTTAGAAAGATAATGTATTGTTTAATCATAACACTAAGTGGAGAAGATAATTTTGTTAAATCCTAGAAGAGATGATCAATAAAGAACAAATACCTAGGCCTAACTAATCTTCAAAGAAGAAGATTTAAGGAACTTATAGTTTAAGTTGAGATATTCTAGTGTTGACTGAGTAAATAGCAGAAGCCAAGAAAATTCAATGTTCACCAAGCCCTAGTAAAGACACAGTAATAGAGAACTTGGACCAAGCACTAGTAAATGAGCCAAGTGAAGAAAGTGTAATTTAAGTAAGTTAGTCTAGAGATGACTGAGTTATCTAGTGATGACCAAGGCCGAGGAACATAGTGTTGGTTGAGTGACAAAATTTTACAATTTGTAAAGTGATCTCAATTCTTGGCCAACATACTTGAATTCTTGGAATATGGAAAATATTTTGAAGATATTAATTGATTAGTTGGATGAATTAATGCAAGGGAAATTATTTTTGAGCATTTCTATGCAAGGATTTAAAGAGAAGTTTGGAGGAGTTTCTAGAAGAGGAAGGAGGAAATGAAAAGATTGAAGGATTTGATGAGTCTGACCTAACCCTAAGATCAATAGTGGTATTTAAGAAAAAAAAGGTCAAGCTAAATATTTAAGGAGGCTTAAGGGATAATCTAAGAGGTTGGAAGAGGTTAAGAAAACCTCAACAAGGTTGGAGTAGTTGTTGATTCTGTTGATTGCCAAATTTGAGTAGAAGGATGAACATTGAAGTGTTGAGGTGAAGAGTGATTTCTTGAAGGGTTTCCAAGAGAATAGATGATGGAGATGATAATGAAAGCCAATCAATGAGTCACTTGTTGAATTTAATTTGTGATTAGTATTTGCAAAGTAAGTTATATTTATTCAGATCAACCTGCTATTACTTTGTAACCATTATATTAGGTTGAAATCCTTTAATCAAGGTTGACCTAATACTCATTTATAAATCTTTTAATCAAGGTGACATTAAGTTCTCTAACAAGGTGATTCCTAACAAGATGATTAAATCCTTTAACAAGGTCACACCTAACAATGTGTATTGTAACCTTTAATAGGGTTAGCTCCTAACAAATCTCACTTTAGAAGAGTGAAAATATTGGTGACATGTTGCTAGTGGTTTTTTGCCAAATTGGGTTTCCACTTTAAATCCTAGTGTCATACTTGTGTGGATGTTATTTGAGATGTTTTACTGTTAATGTTTTACATTCTATAAGCTTATTATTATTGGGACAATGGACTGCAAGTTTTATGTTACTGATAAGTTACTATAGAGACTAAGCTACTTAATATTTAGATCTAAGTTGATTGAAGTGTCTAAAATTTTAGTTGGTACATCTAGACTCGAGGATAACTAATTCTACCCTCCTCTTAGTTATTCTAAATCATTCTAATAGTATGACCTTATTCTCAACAACTTCTCCATCCTCATTCATCTTCTTTTTTATACCCATTTAAATTCTTCTCTTTTGGCTGGGTCACCAAGGTCCATGTTTCATTCTTTATTTTATGATCAATCTCTTCCTTTGTGGCCTTTCTATAGTCTTCATCCTTCAATGCTTCCCTTGAAGATTTGTGATCCATGCGTGAGAGAAGAAATTTTCTCTCTTAACTTTTTCCTTATCATTAATCTAACATATTTATCTCTAATAATTTTATTAGATGAGTGCTTTCTTCTTACATATTTGGCTAGCATCAATTCTCATTCATGTGCCTCCACTCCTGGTTCTCCAAGATGAACTACTTCTACCTATGTAAGTATAACTTCTTGTATAGATTCAACCTCCACTAGTACTACTTGTTCAAAATATGGCTAAATATATTTAGGATAGTATTGTATATGAGCAATGTTAGTATGCTAATAGAAACCAAATTTAAATAAAGCTTCTACAAACTAAACAAAATTCATAAACTTCAAGATAGACTAAGATGAGCTCTCAATTGAAAATATGAGCCATTAATGGAATCTCTCAATAAGAAGCTCTCTTGTTGAGTAGCTTTATCTAAATGGATAGGATGTATGCTCAATATGCTTCCAAAGGCTTCAATGGATGATTGTGGATTTTTGGTGTGGATAGATGGCTTTAGTATGGATTTGGCTCTCAAAATAGCATTATAACTTTACTTCATGGATTGTGTTATTTTGCAAAGGGGAAGGATCCAATTTATAGGCAAGAGGCTTGAGGGTTTGAGGGCTAAGATGCAAGGATGGGAAAAAGCTCATGGAGGGCTCAGATTGCATGAGAAGAGAGCACATGGATTGTGCTTCCTTATAGCCAATCAAGGAGTGACACATGTCACATGGTGAGAGGATGGAGGAAAGGGGAAGGATGAGTCAACAAAGGAGGCTCAAGGGATAAAATCTTCATAAAGACCCTCATAATGACTTGTAAGAGCAATAAAAGGGCTTGTAAGAGTCATTTATGACCTAGTGGACTTCATAAAGTTTTATGGTTGAGATATTTTGAGGGTGATGAGAGCAATTTCGACTTGGACTTGATTAGGAAAGTTTTAAGCTTGTTTAGGCTTGTGCAAATGATTAGAGGATGGATTAGGATGGTTTAGGATTAGCTTAGGGATAGGCAAGTGGATGGCATTTAATGAGGGTGGGTGAAGGAGGAGATATTTGTTAACTTTGGCTTGGGTTAGTAAGTTTTAACCCATGTTTAGGGAATGTGACAAGGTTAGGAGGGGATTAGGATTAGGTTTAAAGACATCTTCTAGAAGAGTCTAGATTTTGGATGAGGATAAAGACTTTCTAGAATAGTCTAGAATTTCCTAGGATGAGGATGAAGACTTTCTAGAAGAGTCTAGAACTTCTTAGGGTGAGGATAAATTAGATTTTTAGGAAATAAATAAAGTTTTATTTATTTCAAGGGTTTGGGTTGAGGAGATATTTATTAAAACTTTTTTAATAAACATGAGGATTAATATTTAATCTTAATTAAATATTTTGAGTTGGGATTAGGGGTAGGAAATGATGAGATTAGCCTTTAATCGAAATTAAAGAAGGATTAGAAGATTTTGGAAGAGGTTATTGGTCATAAGGAAATTGGCCAAGTTTTGGGCAAAAAATAAATTTTTTATTTATTTTAGGATTTTTGGTCAATTTATTAATTAAATAATTAATAAATAAGGAAATAATGTTTAAATAAGATTTAAACATTTTTGGGAGGGATTCCTTAATTAGATATTTTTAATTAAGATAAAGGGATTTAATGGCATAAAAATTAATTAATTAATTAATAAATGATGATCTCATCAGGACTTTTTCAGAAAATAAAAATACTTTATTTTCTAAAGGTTTTTAGGTGTCTACATTTTGCCCCTCTTTGATGTGATGCCACAAGTGGCATGGCATCAAAGATAAGAAAATAAGGTGCCCAAGGCTAGAGCAGAAGAGGAGAGAATGGACTGCGAGATGCCCCCTCAAGAAGGCAGCGGGGAGAGAAAGTGAGGCTCGATGGCTTCTTGAAATGTACAAGAATCTCGGATGAGCAAGGAAACTCAGATTGGCAAAGAGAAGGGGCTAAATTAGCTCAAACTCTCACTATGGGAGAATGATAAAGGAGAATCAGATGCACAAGAGGAAGCAAGCTTAAGACTTTAGGGAAGGTGGAGGATGAAGGAGCAGAGCGCTATAAAAAGGAATCCAGGATAGGGAGATGGATGAGGGGATTATAAAGCTGATGCAACAGGATTTCAAAGAGTCAGATTGGTGGAAGATGGGTTTCGGAGATCCCTAGGACTAGGATTGTGGATCTCGAAAGATGAGGCTTGGTGGATTGATTTGGATTGGTGGATCCCTAAGACTAGGATTGTGGATCCCTAAAGCTAAGAGTGATGAGTGATTCAAAGAGATATTGATGCATAAGCTGGGGTAGGAGAGACGGATGCTGGATATGGATGGGGGATAATGGAGATGAAGGAAAACCATTGAAGCTTTTTGAGCGAGGGGATACTTCAAAGAGAAGTACCACCATATAGTTGAGCACTAGATTTTCTATAGGACTATTGGTTAATTGCCAAGGTTACCAAGAACATCAAGGCCTGTTCACCAACTGTCCAGAGGATTGACAAACTAACTCAAAACAAACATGCAAGGATTGCCCCAACATCACACATGAATCCTAGAGGAAGCAACATGGAAATGACATTGGAGAACCCACAAGCAGAAAAGAAAAACAAACGAAAGACCTGATCAAGACCTTACGCTCTAATTGCCCCATTCGCAGCATACCATGATATGGAAGATCGTGGCAACCTTGAGGAGGGAACAAGGAGATTGCTTGGAAAAGATACTTCAAGACCCAAAAGGGAAGATCCCAAATCAAAAGAAAGTGAAAATCCAAAAGAGAACTGTTTGCCAACGAGATGGGTAGGACGAGGTACTAACGGACCAAGATCAGACATGAGGAAAGCTATATCTTGCAGGGACCTATCGGAGAGCACCTAAGCTGGTGGATTTGGATGAGTGATGCGTTTGGCAAGATGAACTAAGAAAGATAACACTTTGGTGACAGGAAATCTAGCTAAAGGATGCGTTGGAATAGCTAACCAAGATGTGTGATGGGTGCAAGATGCTGATCAAGGATGAACTGACACGAACGCTGGATAGATACAATGGTACTAAGCTAAAGAGGATGTACAAGTTGATGGACCAAGATATGTTACAAATGTACACATTTTTTCATGTTTTGGTTTTTTTGAGATGGAAATGTTTGTGAAGGATGGGATGTCTATAATAGGTGATAGGTGGATAGGTAGATGGTTTGCGAAAAGATTAAGTGAAAATGGGGTTTTGTGTGTGCACGTGATAGTATACAAGCTAGGATACAATATTATTTATAGGCTGGAATATGGTACAAACCTTGGACAAGATTCGGATAGACAAGGTATACTACAAGATTTACAAGGTATAATACAAGCTTTGGTACAAGATTTACAAGCTGTACAGGAGGTATTTACAAGCTTCATCAGATTTTGGATATTTGGTTGGAACACCAAGGGAACAAGCAAGTGTGTCTTATGGGATGGTGTGTAAATGGATGAGGGATAGGATAGTGATAGATAATGGATTAGTCTTTAGTACACCAGGCGCCTGAATTACCAGGTTTTCACCAAGGTACCTATCCAAGGTGCTTGAATTGCCAAGTTTTCACCATTGGACGCTTATTTCTCTTTACTATTTTTTTCTTTTGTATTTTTCAAAAGCTTGGTATACCAAGGATCTTCAAGCATAGAACTTCTTGAGATGAATGATGTTGGTAGGATCATTCAAGAGTTCTCCTTCTGGTGTAGATAGCTGATAAGCTCTAGAGCCAAAGGAAGCAGTGACAACATAAGGACCAAGCCATGTAGGTTCAAACTTGCCTTTCTTTTCTCGATCTACTTGGACTTTCATGTTTTCTTTGAGGACCATGTCACCTGGCTGAAAGTGTCGTGGAAGCACCTTTTTGTTGAAATTTCTTTTGAGATGAGTTTGATAGACTGTGAGATGATCATAGGCTTGTTGCCGCTTCTCGTCTAAGAGATCTAGCTGGGTGAGTCGAGCTACTCTATATTCTTCATCTGATATTTGCCCTTGCAAAGATATGCGCAAGGAGGGAAGTTCAACCTCTATAGGTAGTACCGCTTCGGCACCATAGACTAGGGAGTATGGAGTTGTGCCTGTGGATGTACGGAAGGAAGTTCTATAGGCCCATAGGGCTGGATTTATTTGTAGGTGCCAATCACGGCCGGAATCATTGACAACTTTCTTTAGAATTTTGAGGAGGGTTTTGTTAGTTGCCTCTGCCTGGCCGTTACCTTGTGGGAAATATGGGCTAGAAAAGCGGTGATGGATGCGGAGGGAAGTGCATAATTCTTCCATGTTGAGATTTTCAAAGTTACCTCCGTGGTCGGTGAAGATGGTGGATGGGATGCCGAAGTGGCAAACAATGTGGTACAAGATGAACTTGGAGACCTGAACTCCTGTAGCTGAGACTAGGGGGACTGCTTCCACCCATTTAGTGAAATAGTCTGTAGCCATTATTATCCATTTATGTCCATCAGATGAGAGGGGTGTGATAGTTCCAACTAGATCAAGGCCCCAACAAGCGAAAGGCCAAGGTGGTGCAATAGGCTGTAGATCCTGTGCCGGAGCGTGCACAAGATTTGCATGCTGCTGACATGGGAGACACTTTCTGAAAAAGTCACAGGAGTCTTCTTCAATGGTAGGCCAATAGTAGCCTGCTCTAAGGATTTGTCGCGCTAGGAAAATACCACTCGTGTGGGCACCGCAAAGTCCAGAGTGTACTTCCTTTAACACCATCGCGGCCTCATTTTGGTCTAAACATCGAGAGAGAGTATCGTGATAACCCCGACGATATAGGGTATTGGCTATGATAACATAGCGGGATGATTTTCGGATGAGGTTCTGGCGTTGGGTACGTGTGAGGTGAGGGGATATGATATCATCGTTAAGGTAAGCATGAATCTCATGGTACCAAGGGGATTGGGGACCAACCAAGATACAAACACGGTTTGAATCCTCATTCGCATAGGCAAGTGTGAGGAGCTACTCCACTAAAAACTCATACTGTGTAGCTACTTGGGGAATTTCCAAGAGCGAGCCTATAGTAGCCATAGCATCTGCTGCTTTGTTCTGTATTCGAGGCACTTGTGTAAACTGAAGCTTTGTAAAATGTTGGGTTAGCTGATCAACCAGCTCTTTGTAGGGTAATAGATTTTCATCTTTGGTTTGATATTCATTTAGGGCTTGCTTGATGATGAGCTGAGAATCGCCAAAGATTTGTAGCTCAACAATGTTCCATTCTGCAGCTATCTTTAATCCTGCTATGAGGGCCTCATATTCAGCTATATTGTTGGTGCTAGGGAATTGTAGCTTGAAGGCTTTTGGAATGTAATCTCCTTGAGGTGTGACCAACAATATTCCTACCCCTGATCCATGAGATGTGTATGAGCCATTAAAATAAAGTTTCCATGGGGGTTGTTCTTCAATTAGACAGATATGCTCATCTGGAAATTCTGTGATCAATGGATAAGCATCTATTAGAGGTGCATCAGCTAGGTGATCTGCTATAGCTTGCCCTTTGATTGCCTTTCTATCCACATACTGGATGTCAAATTCACTAAGGAGCATAAACCATTTGGCCAAACGGCCTGTAAGTGCTGTTCTAGAGAGCATATACTTGAGAGGGTCAATCTTGGAGACTAGTTGGATGGTATGACTTAGCATGTAATGGCGAAGCTTTTGAGTTGAGAAAACAACTGCCAAACAAGCTTTTTCCATAGGAGTGTAATTGAGTTCATAACCAACTAGGGTTCTACTGATGTAGTAGATGGCTCTTTCTCTATTGTTGTCATCAAGTTGTGCTAGAAGTGCCCCTAGAGCAGTAGGTGTTGCTGATATGTACAAAATCAGGGGACGACCAGGAATTGGTGGAACCAAGATAGGGGGATTGATGAGATACTGCTTGAGATGGTCGAAGCTGCGCTGACATAAAGGATCCCACTTGAAGTTCTCATCCTTCTTCAGTAAATGTGAAAATGGTGTACACTTATCTGCAAGCTGGGAGATGAAGCGCTGAACAGATTGGAGCTTTCCTTGAAGAGAGCGAAGCTGTCGCAGTGTCTGGGGAGGAGGCATGTCTAAAATAGCCTTGACCTTCTTGGGGTCGATCTCTATACCTCATTTAGAAACTATGAAACCTAGAAGCTTGCCAGATGTGACCCCAAAGACACATTTCTTGGGATTCAGCATGAGATGATATTTGGCTAACCTATCAAAGACTTTCTCCAGGTCAGCAAGATGATCCATGAAGGTATGAGACTTGACCAAGATATCATCCACATAATCCTCCAAAATGCTATGGATGAGATCATGAAAAATGGCTGTGATAGCTCTTTGATAGGTAGCCCCAGCATTCTTTAGGCCAAAAGGCATCATGTTGTAGCAAAAGGTTCCCCAAGGGGTAGTGAATGCTGTCTTATGCTGATCCTCTTCTGCAATCTTGATTTGATTATACCCAGAAAATCCATCCATGAGGGACAAAATTTCATGTCCAGCTGTAAGATCTACAATCATATCTATGTTGGGCAAGGGAAAATCATCTTTTGGACAAGCTTTGTTAAGATCTCTAAAATCAGTGCAGATTCTGATGTCACCAAAAGGTTTAGTGACAGGGACCATGTTGGAGATCCACTCTGAGTAGTCGATAGGTCAGATAACCTTAGCAGCTAACATTCTTTCTAATTCAGCTTGACCAATAATGCCACCTTGGGGTGCATTTTTCTAAGCTTTTGTTTGACGGGCTTGATCTTTGGATCAACTGCAAGATGATGAACTACAAGCTTTGGATCAAGTCCCGGCATGTCCTGATATGACCATGCAAATCAGCCAATGTTCTCTCTTAAGACCTCAAAGAGGAGGTCAACGTGGTTTTGTGATAGGGATGCAACAATGTGAACAAGTCTGGGGATCTCTGATGAACCAATGTTGACTTCTCGAGTATCCTCAATTAGAATAGAAGACACCTCTGGTCGATTATCTTGAGGAGGCAATGCTAAATCCTCATGTTCTTCTGGATTTTCTTGCTGAGGGGTTCTCTTCGTTGCCTTAGCTAGTCTTAGATTCACCTTAGTTCCAGTTTTGGGTGTATTGGAACTAGGTTGGGGATTTTCTCCAAAATACCCCTTGGGATCTAGCTTGTAGATATAGGCAGAATCTGGCTTTGTTTTCTTGTGAGGAGTTTCAGCTCCCATGAATCTTAGAAGTGCCTCCTCTGATGTGAACTCATCGATGTGTATGACACTTGGTTGGTCCCAATCTATGAGTTGTGGATGGGCGAGTGGTAGGTCAATGAGGTGGATGGATAGTTCTTGGAGAACAGAGTCTCCGAGGGAGATTTGGTCTAGGATATCGTCGTAGGCTGTCTTTTCAACTTCCTCAGGAATGTCTTCGATTTTGACAAGGTTGCGGTGAATGTTTGAAAAAGCGTGACCGTTCTCATTGGTGCCCCCAATTGTGGGTATGCCAAAGCCAAGACCTGACTTCGATTCCCACTTGTGTGCGTTGATGGGGCACTGCATGCCTCTTTCTTCTGGTCCTAGACCACCACCTTGATAGTTCCATTTGTCAGTGATGAGCTTATGTTCTTGGGGATACTTTTGGCTGAAGTGATCAAGGCATGCTTGATTTCTTTGAGGTGCATCCTTATGTAACCATTTGTTGATATCTGGAGTGAGCTCCTCATGAAGAGGGATTTTTGAGGATACAAAGGTTGTTGGGCCAAACTGTTTGTATCAAGGAGGTGGAACCTCCTTAGCTTTGTGATATGTCGGTCATCCATGGGCATGTGGATCAAGTGGGAGTGCCCCGACAGCAAATGCATCTGACAGACTATACTCTCCACAACCTTTGTTATTGATCTTCACGGTAGACAGGGTAGAGGCGAGGATGGTTTTTGGGTCATTATAAGTGTGGGATGAGCTGGCGATGGATGTGCTGATATCAATTCCAGGGCAATGGTTTGTATATGAAGCTTCAACCGCATTGCAGTAAGCAAAGGGTTCTAGATCAGCATGGATGGTTACCTCAGTGCCTTGATGCGGAAATTTGATGCACTGATGGTAAGTGGATGGAACGGCTTTCATGGCATGAATCCATGGGTGACCGAGGAGGATGTTAAATGGTAGGTTTAGATCAATAACATGGCAGAGTGTCTCTTGGATGACTGGCCCAACCTTGATTGGTAGCAAGATAGTTCCTTCTGTGGCTCTTTCCAAGTTGTCATAAGCTTTGATGGTGATAACCTCACTGATGATATCTGCCTCAGTATACCCAACTTGTTTTATGAATTTTAGGGTGCAAATATTCAAGGCTGATCCATTATCTATCATTACTCTTTTTACAGCAAAGTTGGATACCATGATGGCTATGCGAAGCGGAAGGGTGTGATCTGGCTCGACCACGGGTATGTCGGTGGGTTTGAACGATAGGGCACATGAGGATGAGAGGTGTCCAACAAGATTATGAAAATCAGTAGCATTGATATCAGAAGGGACACGAGATTCTATGAGAGCACTGTCAAGGATGTTCTTGTACACAGGACTAGTGCGAAGGAGGTCTAAAATGGAGATTTGGGCTGGCATGTTCCCAAGGTGTTCCAAGATATTGTACTGGCTTTTTGATGGAGCTGATGGTGTTGGTGTAACAGGTGGGCCTACGATGTTAAATCGTGCTCTTCGAGTGGTGACCGAACACTCATTGTTTGGTCCTTGGATATTGATAACATTGACGGAAGGCTCTTTCTCGGATATACAACCTATAAGGCTACCATAGTCTATATAGGATGAAGTGTGGTCATTGTTCTTCCCATGCTGTTGGTTTGGCTGACGGTTGTTGGTGTTGTTGTTGTTGGTTTGGATAGGTGCTTTTACAAGATTTTGGTTGTGGTGTGGAGGAAAAGCATTTTGATAGATTTGTAAGCCTACATTGGGAGAGGTTTGGGCACCAACAGTGATTTCCTTCCGATCAATGAGGTCCTGCACATAGTCTTTCAGTTTCATGCATCTGAGGGTAGTGTGACCTTTTACCCTATGAAATTTGCAGTACTCATTATCTTTGTACCATGTAGCTTTGGATTGGCTTGGGTCACTTTGCTGGGTAGGAGGAAATTTGATGAGGTTTTCTTTGACTAATTTCTCAAAAATGACATCCAATGGCTCACCAAGGGGTGTATAGTTTCTAGGTGTAGGTTGGAATCTAGGCTTTTGTCCTGCAGCTACATTGATGGCATTAGCTTGATTGCTAGACCCTTGGAAGTTGGGTCTTGGATTGTGGTTTTGATAGCTTTGGTTATTCTGTTGTTGGTAGTTGATAGCTTGTTGATTTTTTGGTTGATATGGTGGGTTGGACTGGTTGTGAGAAGGGCCAACAATATTCACATGTCTGGTGTCAGTGACGCCATCTATTGCAACGTGCTTGTTTTTGTTCCAATACCTAGACTTGTCATTGGAATGTGATTGATTTTGGTTGGCTTCCTTGTAAAGCTTGACCACACCATCTTTAATGAGTCCTTGCTCAAGGATCATTCCTTTCTCTTTGATATCTTTGTAGGTTTGCAAACAGTTCATGGTCATGTGGTGAGCCAAGCTAGGATGGGCATTATCAATAAACATTTTCACAACATGGCGTTCTGGCAAGGTGCAGGATATGCGGGTGGTAAGGGTTTGCCATCTTTGCAAGTATTCAGCAAGGCTTTCTCCACCTTTTTGCTTAGTGTGGACAAGGTCAACTATTGATAGCTCTGTTTCAACAAGATGGGCATATTGGGCTACGAATGCCTCAGATAATTCAGCAAAGTTTTTAATTGTGCCATAGGGGATTCTATAAAACCATTCAAGAGCTGGTCCAGCCAAGCTTTTGGGAAAAAGGCGCAAGAGGAAGACATCATTGTATGCTACGTCCTGGCAGTGCATGTAAAATTCTTTGATATGTGTGACAGGGTCTCCTTTTCCTTTGAATTTGTCAAATTTGGGTACCTCAAAGTGTTTGGGAAATGGTGTCATGGTAATGGCTCTGTCAAATGGGTAAGGACACACATTCTCAAACTTGAATGTCTTCGGATCATTCCCTTCTTGGATGGCTTTCAGAGCTATCTTCATTTGCTCCCATTCTGAATTGATAGGTGATGGCTGGGGTGCCCCCAATGTAGGAGTTCCTTGAGGTAGGTATGTGCTGGATGGGGCCACTGAATATGGATGGCTGTGAGGGATTTGCTGATAGGGATTGTACATTGTTTGGGCAGCTGCATGGTGGATGACAGGTTGCTGAGGGGGAGGTGGCGCATATTGCTGCATGTGTTGCGAGGCTTGCTGTTGATATGGGATTTGAGGTTTGGATTGAGGAACATAAGCTCGCTGTGGGATAAATGGATTGCTTTGTGGAGGTAAGGTATAAGATGGTTGAGAGGCTTGGGGAAAGGATCGGGGGGCTTGTGGGGTTTGACCAATATATGTGGGTTGTGCCCCCATTTGGGATGGTATCTGCAAATAATTGGTGGTTGGCTGGGGTGGTGGATTACCTCCTAGAAGTGGCATTGAAAAGTAGTTGGTAATTGGAGGTAATGGATTAGTTGGTGGTGGAGGTGGTGGGAATTGAAAGCTTGGGAATGGAACTGATGGGTTTTGATAGCTTTGTGGTTGGATTTGGAAGCTTGGTAGAGTGGTGGCAGGGGCTGGGGTCACTTGGGAGTTTGGTAGAAAATTGGTAGTAGCTTGTGGGATTTGATAGCTTTGTGGAGTGAGGGTAGTAGCTTGTAGATTTGTGGCTAATGGTATTGAGCTCCCAAGACCTAATGGAAATGATGGGATTGTGCTTTGGGCTGCAGTGAACAAGCTGGGGGTGATGAAAGGTTGATTATTTGGCCCCATGGGTGGCATCCTTGTTGTATATTACTGAGGTTGGCCAAAGATGCTAGCACTTATTTGGGAGATGGGTGGATTTGGAAGGCTGGGTTGGGGGGCAGCAGTAACAATAGTGAAGGGGGTGAACGGTGAGCTGTTTTGGGTAAAGGGGGTTTGGAGCGGAGAGGTATGAACCAAGGATGGAGTGGTGGTGGATGGGTTGGCTTGCGGCATGGAGATTTCAACTTGGGTGGATGATGGTATGTTTGGGTCTGTTGGATCATATGGATTGGCTGGAGGCTCTTCTTTTGGCATATATTGAGGATAATTTGGATCATAAGAGCCTATGGGTGGTGGTAGCTGCCCAAACAATGGGTGAGATGGATTTGATAATGGAGGGGGTCTTCCAAAGTCAAAGGTTCCTACATTTTCCCTTCAAAAATTAGCCATGATTGTCTCTTTGTTCTTGTCTATAATGGCATTTACCAATACTGCATTTCCTGGTTGGTTCATGAAAGCTTCAATGTCAGTACATGATGGCATAGCTTTCTCTAGGCTGAAGGATGGCTGAGTGCTCAAGGGGGGTGAGGTTGTTTGATCCAAATGATAGGGCTCCATTGTTTCTTTCTTCTTGGCTAAGCGAGTGACGGGTGGCATGAAAAATGCTCCTAGGGATGAGATGCAATAATGTTGATGGATGTAAAAGGGGGAAGGCTTCTCTATGCAAATGATTTCCTAGGTTAAGGCAAAGCTATATGACAAAACCTAAGGAGGATTGGGTTGGAGATTATGACTTCAAAGATATGTTGCCAAAGCACGAAAGGTCTGCTTTCCTATGTGCAAGCTTGGTGGTGATTGTGTCAACTTAAGGATAGACTGATGATCCTTTAGGAAGAACACAAGATTGACCACTTGTGGATCCCAACTTTTAGCTCAAGGTGATGAGGGATAACAAGTGACAAAGCTGGATTACCCTAGACAAAGCTCTGTCAAAGGGATAACCTTGGTGAGATTGATGGATTTGAAAGATTTTAGGAGTGGCAAACTTTTGGCAAAAGTGACAACAATTTTGAAGGCTTGGATGTGAGGTTTTGATTGTTGGCTAGATGGTTTGATTCTAAATGAGATGGATGAGCTAATAATTCTTAAGGGGATAACCTAAGATGGCTACCTTTTCTACAAAGATGACTCTAAAGTGAAGCTCATCCAAGAAGATGTGGAGAAACAAGGGTGTCTAATCATAAAAATCATGCCTAGTTGGTAAGGCATAAGCAGGATTAACTCCTGGATGTTGGCTAAATTTGATGGTGCGCTCTAACCAAGCCTCTTGAAGTGCTTCGTCGGTAGCTTTGTCCTCTGCTTTGTGGAGTTTGGAAATTCATGGGCTTGGTGTTATTTCTTTTCTCTTGGCTGAAAGTTCTTGGTATGCTAGAGATGGTTTGAATTTAACTTTGTGGAACTTCTGTTTGGGTTTGGGTTGCTCTGACATCAATTTCTAAATCTGCGTGGCTTTGAGAGATCTTGGTTGTTTTGCTTCAACTCGTTCAACTTCTGGAATAGGCAGTGACTACGCTAAGTATGCCCTAAGCTAGGATTGACCAAGTTTGGCAAACATTCATTCAACAAATAAAAGATCAAGCAATAGATAGAAACAACCAGATAGAAGTTTTTGATTCTCAGAAAGTGATACTTGCACCAAGGAGTGTGTATGTTATACAAATGTTTCGATCAGTCACCTCAAACACATTAACATCCTAGATGGTTGTCTACAAGGTTGACAGTTGGTTTAGCTAAGGAGTCCTCAATATACCCAAGGTACGTGAGGCCCAAATCCGTAGATGAGACCAAAAAGATGTCACACAGTCGAGAGGAGCGGTAACCCACTTCTCCTCTTTCACTTCTCAAGGGTATAAAGTTCCTTGAGGCTTAGCCCGAGTGACAAAATCTTGATCCCAAGAGAGGTGTCTTTCGATTCACCTCCCAATTCTTATACTCCGCCAGAACGCTGCAGTTGAGGTCGTCCAAGGGGTGATGAAATCCCCAAGCAGGCCTCCTAAAAGGAAACAAGGTTTTGGATCCTAATCTTATGCACCCAAGATGGCCTCGAAAGACGAAAATGGGAGAGAAGACTTGGATGAACTTGGGCTAAAAAACACGCTTGTTCTTTTACCAACTGACTCTTATGTGTGCTAATCTAGACTTTGCAAGCACTCATGTTTAAGAGACAATGTTCAATTCCAACTTGAAGCGCCAACAAAAGTAAACCGATCGAAGAATGCAAAAAATAAGAAGAGTTAGGGTCAACAAAAGCAAACTCGCGCGCCCAGAGGCCCTCCACGTCAAGTATCGATTAATTTTCTTTAAGGCATTCAAGATTGAGTGTGAGTTTGTTTTAAGCCCAAAACAAAAGTGTGTGAGATTCGATTTCAAGCGCGTGCCCGGAGGCTCTCCACGTCAGTTGTTGTTCAATTTTAGTGCCCAAACTTGAAGTGTGATCGATTTAATCTAGAGTTTTGATCATTTAAGAATTTTGATAAAGTTAAAGCAAACATTCAAAGACCAAGTGAGTGAGTTAGATTGTGGAACATTTAACACCTTTTTCAAGTAGACCCATCCCCATAAATGGCGCTGAGATTGCAACCAATGGTTAATATTTGATGGGTGATTAGAAAAGAGGTGAGTCCAAGGAACTACTCAAATTGATTTTTGCAAATTTGTATTTTAACTTAACAAGGTTTCTTAAATGTCCAAAAATCAAACTTTACCTAGATTGCATGTGGAAAAGAGATTTGTTTTGTTCAATTTTTAGAAGCTCCAAATGAAGTGTTTGATATTTCAATGGTTAATTGATCCTTAGAATTCAAGATTGGATTTGTTGTTTTAATCATACATTCAAGGAAAATTTGATTTTAATCCATGGCATTCAAGAGTGATTTTAGCAACATGCATTCAAAGAAAAGTGGTTAAACATTCAAGTGTTTTTTTTTGAGCATTCAAGATTGAGATTTTGTGTGTTGTTTTAAGAACTTTGAAGTGCTTTGTTTTAATCTTAGATCATTCAAAATTGTTTTGGACTCAAAAGTGAAAATGACTCTTTGGACTTTGGTTTTCATTCAAGATTTTGTGTTCTAATTTTCATATTTTAAGCCCAAAAATGATATTCCTAGATTGTTTTGATGCATGAAAATCCTAAGAAACATTCAAAATTTTGCAATAAGACATTTGTTTGGAACAAATAACAAAGCTTTTAGGACAATTTTTTGGCAACCATTTAGGACTCTTAGTTTTCATGAGATTTTTTTAAAAGAACTTTAGTGTGCACTTAGTGTTGATTTTGAACCTTTTGAAATAGAAACTTGAAGTTCTTTTTAAATTCCCAAAAATGAAGTGTTCCTAATTTTGCATGAATGCATCTAAAACCTTGATGTTGCATGGATGCAAATGATTAGATTGGTTTAGTTTCACTTGTTAAAAGATTTTTTCTTTCTTGCAAATTTTAAAATTTTCAATGGATTTAAGTATGATTTGTGGGTTCATTTTAAGCACTAAAAAGAAGTGTGTATGATTTTGCTTCCTTAAAAAAAAAATGGCCAAGATCTCCCACAAGAAGAAGAAGAAGAAGTAGATGGAATAAGAAGAATATAGACAAGAAGAGGAAGAAGAATTTCAAGTTCTTTGTCCACCTATAAGCTTGAAAAATCTGCAAACACTATGAGATAGATTATGAGTTCCTTTGTCTTCTTCATGCTCATGTGGACCTACAAAACCAATTTATACAATCCTACCAATCACAAAAACAAGAAAAATTAGCCAAAATCAGCAAATGACATACAAAACTTGACTAAAAAAGCTAATGAAGATGACCCATGCGGGGTCCCACCGGGCGTGCCAAAATGTATATGAGCAATGTTAGTATGCTAATAGAAACCAAATTTAAATAAAGCTTCTACAAAATAAACAAAATTCATAAACTTCAAGATAGACTAAGATGAGCTCTCAATTGAAAATATGAGCCATTAATGGACTCTCTCAATAAGAAGCTCTCTTGTTGAGTAGCTTTATCTAAATGGATAGGATGTATGCTCAATATGCTTCCAAAGGCTTCAATGGATGATTGTGGATTTTTGGTGTGGATAGATGGCTTTAGTATGGATTTGGCTCTCAAAATAGCATTATAACTTTACTTCATGGATTTTGTTATTTTGCAAAGGGGAAGGATCCAATTTATAGGCAAGAGGCTTGAGGGTTTGAGGGCTAAGATGCAAGGATGGGAAAAAGCTCATGGAGGGTTCAGATTGCATGAAAAGAGAGCACATGGATTGTGCTTCCTTATAGCCAATCAAGGAGTGACACATGTCACATGGTGAGAGGATGGAGGAAAGGGGAAGGATGAGTCAACAAAGGAGGCTCAAGGGATAAAATATTCATAAAGACCCTCATAATGACTTGTAAGAGCAATAAAAGGGCTTGTAAGAGTCATTTATGACCTAGTGGACTTCATAAAGTTTTATGGTTGAGATATTTTGAGGGTGATGAGAGCAATTTCGACTTGGACTTGATTAGGAAATTTTTAAGCTTGTTTAGGCTTGTACAAATGATTAGAGGATGGATTAGGATGGTTTAGGATTAGCTTAGGGATAGGCAAGTGGATGGCATTTAATGAGGGTGGGTGAAGGAGGAGATATTTGTTAACTTTGGCTTGGGTTAGTAAGTTTTAACCCATGTTTAGGGAATGTGACAAGGTTAGGAGGGGATTAGGATTAGGTTTAAAGACATCTTCTAGAAGAGTCTAGATTTTGGATGAGGATAAAGACTTTCTAGAATAGTCTAGAATTTCCTAGGATGAGGATGAAGACTTTCTAGAAGAGTCTAGAACTTCTTAGGGTGAGAATAAATTAGATTTTTAGGAAATAAATAAAGTTTTATTTATTTCAAGGGTTTGGGTTGAGGAGATATTTATTAAAACTTTTTTAATAAACATGAGGATTAATATTTAATCTTAATTAAATATTTTGAGTTGGGATTAGGGGTAGGAAATGATGAGATTAGCCTTTAATCGAAATTAAAGAAGGATTAGAAGATTTTGGAAGAGGTTATTGGTCATAAGGAAATTGGCCAAGTTTTGGGCAAAAAATAAATTTTTTATTTATTTTAGGATTTTTGGTCAATTTATTAATTAAATAATTAATAAATAAGGAAATAATGTTTAAATAAGATTTAAACATTTTTGGGAGGGATTCCTCAATTAGATATTTTTAATTAAGATAAATGGATTTAATGGCATAAAAATTAATTAATTAATTAAATAATTAATTAATTAATAAATGATGATGTCATCAGGACTTTTTCAGAAAATAAAAATACTTTATTTTCTAAAGGTTTTTAGGTGTCTACAAGTATTAGTGTTGTCATTTATGAAAACATATACCTTGTGTAAAGAAGGCACTATGCTCAGATGAAGAATTCATAGTTAGACATGGGAAATTGTCTAAGTGTCAGATAGTTACCCAACATAATAGAGACATTTTTGATGTGTACAAATGATAGAGGCATTATTGGAACATGGGAAGTTAGGTACAAATAGTATACAGTGTCAGGATTATGTACTTAAGTGCGCAAGTTAGTACAAATAGTACATAATGAGTTATGGATTAAACACTAGTAAAGACAATGTACACAAAAGAACAAAGCATAATAGATAAGTGTGAATTATGGGTTAAGGAGTTTATTTTTATGAAATAATTAATTGACTAATTAGAGAGGAAATCCTAGATGTTAACCCTAAGAGAGTAAGAATTATTTTTTCATTTTTCCAAGCATGTGAATGCTTAAAGGCTAACTAGACAAATTTCGTAAAATGTAAAGTTATAAATGAAAGTTTATAATGTGCGAAGTAAAGTGTGTGGATGTGTATGTCACAAGTAATATGTGAACTCATATGAGAACTATGTGTGATGCAAATTATGATGTATTATCAGAGGAATGTGAAGAGCAACAAAGGATAGATCAAATATTGAAGATATCAACATTGTAAAGAGGTTTTTGTATCTACCTCTTTTGTATAAAGAAATGCATTGTATAATTGCATGTTTGAGCACTAGACTCATCTTGAATACATTTTGTAATTATATATATAAACTCCTAATAGGGTTGGAACAACTCTTGAGATGGTTGAGGCTTTTAATAGGATATAGTTCTCTAACAAGGACTGAGACACTATATGTATGTAATAGACTCCTAATAGGGTCAAAATCCTTAATCGGGTACTTATTTAGTGAATCATTTTGTGGGTACCATCCGTACTAGGGCTTTCCCTTAGATAGGGTTTCCCTAGTTAAAAAAAAATTCTATTATGAGTTCTCTTTGTGTATGGCTATTCTTACTTTTCATCATTGTTAACTTACTTTCATATGTATGTTATAAAGTAATTAACAATATCCAATTTTGGTCAAAAGTTTGTAGAATATTGATTCACCCCCTCTCTAAGTCTTTCCTATTTCTAATAATTGGTATCAGAGCCTAGTTACTTGTAAGAGGCTTAAAATTTTGAGTAAGATCCTTATGGATATGGAACAATTGCTAAAGAATCTTGAAGAAGATCTTGAGCTGATTGATCTTCTTATTAAAGAAAGAGATAACCTAAAAGAAAGATATGAAGATGCAAAAGACTACATTGCAAAATTGAAAGACAAGATTCATCATCTCAAATCCAAAAAGGAACCTAAAGAGAAGATAAAATATAGTGATGAGATATCTAAATATGAGAAAGAAACTAACATTATGAAACACAAGTTAACGATTACTGAATTAAAGCCAAGGTTGAAGAAAGATGATAGCAAGGTTGAATCAAACCTAAAATATGGAAATGCAAATCTAAGACCCCATCTTACAAAAGTGACATCTAAACTTGAATCCATCAAGATAGAGCATGTAGAACTTGATAAGTACAATACTGTTGCAAAAGGAGAGTTAACCCAGGCTAAGCAACAATTAGAGAAGTTATATTCCAGTAGTGAGAAAATTGATGAGAAACTATATTTTTAGAGACCTTCCTATAATAAGACTAGTCTTGGATATTTCATTGGAGAAAAGTCAACAAAGAAATCTGAAGCAAGAAAGGAACCAAATCCTTTTATTTAAAATCTTGAACCTAAGAAGAGTGATCAAAATGAGATTGAATCCAGTCAATCTAAAGATGTACCAAAAGAAGTTGAGCAAGAAAGCCAACCTAAGAAAAGTGATGAACTTAAGCAAATAGAGCAAGTTGAATCACCTAAAGAGGTAGGGTATGAATTTAAAGTAGATTCTTTATATGTAATAAAGTTGGTCACATGAAGAGAGATTGTATAAGTAAGTCATTCAAACCTATTACTAATTTTTATTGTTATAATTGTCATAGTTTTGGTCATAAAGAAGTTGATTGTAAGAAACCTAGATTTGATAGTAATAATAGAAATAGTAGAATGTTTAGAGATACTAATCCTACAGGTAATGAGAAAAGAAGATACTCTATTAGATATAATGAAGGAGAAACACCTAATGGAGCAAGGAATCATATTGTGTTATGCAAGTGTAACAACTTTGGACACATTGCTAGAAATTACAAAGCACCAATTAACTAGTCTAGACCTAATCAAAGAATAAATGCAGTGTGTATGTCAGCTATGCAACAACTTTGGTGATATAGAAAGATTTTGCAGAATGGACATGAGGAACATCAATAGGAATCCAAATTTTAGAAGAAACAATAATAGAAATTTCAGAAGGAATGATACCAAAAATAATAGTCAGAAGGATAAATTGAGAGAGCATGTGGAAGAATTCAAACAGGTATTTGTCAAAGAAAAAGATCCATCAATTTCAGATGTAGTATTAGAAGAAAAATATCTTGATGCACCTAATGAAAGATTGAAGTCAAATATTGTATGTGATTCATCCTATTTTAATTAAGAACCTTTTATTGAAGATTGAGTACCTGAGAGATGTAATTGAGGTTAGAGATCAAGTTAAGAGTTGTAAAGTTAATATGAGGTAGAGGATTATGTGTAGAAGCTTTAGTTAAGTGCACAAATGGTTTGGCAATCACATGAAGTTATATGAAAGAAAACAAGTTGACTAGTGAATAAAAACATTTTTTTATGTAATTAACTAGTTGTACAATTGATGTGAAGATCATTTTGGTGAGATATAAGCCATGCAAGAAAGATTATGGGTATCATTTGATCATGTGAAGAGTTAAGAGCATTTTGATAGTAAATTGAAGGTGAATTAAAGTATTTTCAAGTGTGAATTGAAAGATGCCCTAGTTACACCGAATTCAAGTATTTTTGAATTTACAATTGTGTTTCAAAGTTTTTGAATCAATAAAATGGAGAACCCTACATTTTGTGATGTGAGTGAAAGATCAACTTATGGTTTCAAGAAACACCCTTATGTGTCATTAGAAGATGATCCTCTAGGATCATTTTTGCAAGTTTCTTACAATATAATACATGCAAAAGACATTAGGGCATACATACATTACAAGTTTGAGAGCATTGGGGACAATGATATACACAAAGACCTAGACCTAGTGTGTAATGGTGACCTATCATTGAAGAAAGAGTTTGCACACCTGAATGATTTGAACATTGTTAAGCATATTTTCTACAGGGACATTGATAATCATGAGTGGAATAGAATCATTTTAAGTAGAATTCATGAAGGAATGTTCTATGTAGGAGACATCCTTATGATGATTGATAACATCATGATCCATAAGCTCACTAGTTTGAGAAATGAAGGTAGCAACCTAGTCAATGAGAAGAATGTGAAGACGTTATTTGAAACAAAATTGAAGACAAAATTAGATGGAAGAAATATGAGGATTGATCTGATAACATAAATTGATGTTAGGGTTATCAGTGAGATCATTGGGTACAAAATGAACCACAGTTCCAGAGTGAACTCAGTACCTACTAGATTTAAGCATGCAACATATATGATGTCAAAGAAGAAAGAAATAATAAATATGTGTAAGATTGTGAAGAAACAACTATTGGACAACATTGAGAAGTTGAAGAAGACAAAGAATGTGGTGTTTAGATTTGAAACCTTAGTAACACACCTATTCTTCCAAGTTATTAGAAAATTCCCTGGTATGCCAAACCAGGAATGAGATAGTGATTAGTGCATAATGAGATTAATAGATCATTATTATAGGAAGCAATAAGAGGCGATAATAACAACATACATATCAAGAATGATGAAAAGCTTCCAATCTGAAATGAATAAAAGATTTAGAATTCCACCTACTCTAGTGGAGAAATATAAGAAAGACATACGTGTCATGGTTGAAATAGATGTCACATGTATGGAAGCAATAGAGCCTAAAGTTAAGTTCATGGACCCCATGGGATATGAAATGAGTGAAGAAATAATTGAGGGCTATGCAAAGATTATCTTGGAGTCAACAAGAGAAAAGGAATTTCCTAGATGGGGGACATATGAAGAGAAAGTCAAATAAGTTCATAGTGAATTTTACAACAAAGATATCAAGAAGAAAGTTGAGAAGAATACTGATACTATTCTCAAGGAAACATGTATGAGAAGAGAGGAATATAAAGAGGAAATGGGAATTCCTATGAAAATGAAAGAAAGTGGAAAAATTGAAGTCTTGGTAGCTACACCTTTGGCAACTACAGGAGAAACAGAAGGAGTAATTGTAGCAAGACCATCCACACAAATATAAAGTGCACCTTATGCCATAATAGCATAGGTACAACCCACTATTGTAAAACCCATTCAAAAGAAGAAGGATGAAGAGGAGGTAAAGATAATTGGTGAACAATCAATAACTCATCCAAGCACAAGGAAATCTATGAGACCCACTAAGGTGAAGCAAGAAGTAGTAGAGTCACCTTCGAAGAAGAGAACCAAGCAACTCTCCAATGGACTAGATAAGAGAAGGAAAACTTTGTAGATGATTGAGTCAGATGAATTTGAAGAAGAATTAAAAGAATCAAAGGATAGACCTATTGAGAAGGTTGTGACTAAAGCTAAGACAACCTTGGGTAAGAAACCCTATAAACTAGAGGTAGAAAAGCTAAATGTTTAGATTATTGATAATAAAGGCTTTGTACAATTAAAAAATTATTATTATTTGTATGGTAATATGGATAGAATGTAATTAGAGAATGCATTTGTTAGATATATGATTTTGGAAAATAAGAGTTTTGAGGATATTCAAAAAGACATACCTCAATACTTGTATAATAGATTAATCAAAAGAAAAAGAAGAATAGTAGAAGAGGATAAAGGAATAAATAAAAATCAGATAACAATATTTTGTGAAGTTACCAATGATGAGGAAATGAAAAGGATAATGAAGGGTATTGAGCCCTTGTTGAGGAACAAAAGAAGAACGATGTTGTTGATGGGTGGCAATTATGAAGAAGTGAATGAAGAGACAAAGAAATAAATGGTTAAATTCATGACCTCTATTCCCACTATTTATAAATAGAGCAAGGACTTAGAGGGAGAAATCCCTATTTCAGAGGAGAAAAGTGCACCTACATCAATAATAGAGGTAGCCAAGGACATTTTGATGTCAGGATCACCACAGATTACAATTGGTACTGATACCATGCAAGTGGAAAATACATAGATAAAAATTGATGATAAGAAAGATCCTTTTAAGGAATATAGAACACATATTGTTGGCAATATCACTAGCTACTCTAGTTTAGAAGAGGAGGAAGATGAAGAGGAGGAGGAAAGAAAGAGTGAGGAAGAAAAGAAAAAGAAAGAAGAAAAGGAGAAACAAAAGAAAGAAGAGGAGAAAATGGAGGAAGAGGAGAAAAGGAAAGTAGAAGAAGAAAATAAGAGAAAAGAAAAAGAGGAAAAGAAAAAGAAATAAGACAAGGAGAAGAAGAGAAAAGAAGAAAAAGGATGAGGAGAAGAAGAAGGAAGAAGAAGAACATAAAAGAAAAGAAAAAGAAGAGGAAGACAAGAAGAAAAAAGAAGATGAATAAAATAAGGTAAGTGTATGTAGCTCATCTATGAAACCTCTTACCCTTGTAGCCTTGGAAGGATCTAATAATGATGATTAGACATAGTTGATAATATCCTTGGGCAAGATAATAAACAAGAACAAACAAGTGAAGAGTGTTAGAGTAATAAGATATTGCCTTATTAATTAAATCATTTTGATTTAATAATTAAGTCACTTATTATCTCTAGTTTACTTAAGCTAAAACTTTAGGCATGTAATAATTAATTATTATCATGCAACCTAGGTTTTAATTGTAAGGGTTTTGATATCCTTTTATAAGGATTGATCTCTTTACTTTTATTCATTTACTTTTGATTATAGCAATCTCTCTTTTTGCTCATCAAGAATTTCTCATCTATGGATTTGGAAATTCTAGCCTCCATGGCTTTTCCTTCTCTCTTTCTGTGACAGGTGTTTGCATGCAAGTGATCCTTGGCAGTTGTGGGATTGATCTTTCATCAACTTCAACATGGTATCAAAGCTCATGGCTGCTAGAAAGGAGAATGATTTTTTTTGTTGCAAGTATTGAAGAAACTTAGATATTTTGAAGAATAGAGTTTTTGGTCTTTTCTTGCTTGAAGCTATATTTCTATTTTAAATGGAAGCCAAAGACCATGCTTTAACTCAGAAGTAGAGACTTGCATGGAATAGTAATGACAACAGAGGTTGAACTAAATTCTATTGGTCCATCACAAATAGGCCAAGATCATGCTCTTTTTTCATGAGTCTTGCCTTCATCTTCTTCTTAGTGAAACACAATTTTAGTAGACTTGTTATGTCTTTCATTTCAATATTTTGGAGGGTTTTCTACTGTTAGTGTTGATGCTTCATTGGTTCCATAATTGATAATTTTTGTAGATAATTGGCACTTGTATTTTCACCTAGCAATTTATTTTTGCATGGTTAAGTAGTGTCATTTGGGTTAGTCGTATAGATTTATGTGTCACTGGCATCCTTAATGGATATATGTTTTTTCCTTTATTTTCCATCTATTCATTGCTTGGGGACTACTATGCAAATTATTATCTTCTACATCTTCGATTGACAGATGTTTTTCCTAGTTTTCCATCTGCTCATTGTTTGAGTAGTGTTGTTGGGGGAACTCATGCAGATTGATCCTAATTTTCATCCTAGTTTTAAAGGAGGTTTTTCATTTAGCACTATGACAATTATCATTCGACAATCATTCACACTTTTCTTGTGTATCAAAAGATGCTTTTCTAATGCATATTTTGAGGGGGGTTTTGTTCCTACTGGATTTTCCCTCTTTCCTCTTTCCTATTCTTAGGCTTTTGTCTCCTTAATTAGACTTAAGGGGGGGGGGAGGTGTTAGAAAATAAAGCTTAGCATGTATTTTTATTTTACCCATGCTTTTATTGGATACAACTTCTTTTCTTAGTGTATAAGCTAACTAGGGAATACTTTTGATTTTTTCAATTTTATTCATGTTTTCCCTCTATTTTATGCTTTGAGGAAGCCTATATTATTGGAATTAATTCATTGTAATTAATGAGAACTTCCATTTTTATCTTCTATTTTTAATTTTTTCTTTCTATAGCTGCATATTTTATTCTATCATTTTAGCTAGATTATTTGCTAGTTAAGCTAAAATTTTACATGGAGCTTCTTAAGAATATGGCTTGGCTGGCCTATGTCTGTGTTGTGTGGTCTCTGATGTTTGTGTTTTATATTTTTGGTTTGGTGTTGCTTTTGTTAGTTGGCTTTTTGTTTCTTTGTTGGCTAGTTTTGTTTTGTCTTATTTTGTCTAAGTGGGATTAATGGTTTAAATATTTATCTCTTTGTCTAGGGTTTTAGGACCCCTTCAAAACTTGTTTTACTTAACAAAAAACATACTGAGTATAGCTCAATTGATGGATAAAGGTTATAAGTTTGAGTTTGGAAAACTAGGGTCTTGCAAAATCTTTAACAAGACAGATAAGCTACTAGCTATAGGAAAACAAAGTAGAGGTAACCTCTTCTACCTAAATATTTCTAAGAATAAATGCTTAGTAGCTAAGAATGATATTAGTTGGTTATTACAAAAAAGGTTATGTTATGTAAATTTTGGGAGCATTGTTGAGGTAGGAAAGAAGAAATATATAAGAGACTTGCCTCCTATTACCAAGCTTGACAATGTAATGTGTAAAGACTATCAACTAGGAAAGTTGGCCAAGTTGATTTTTTCTAACAAGTCATTTACCTTTGAAAAAGTTTTAGAGTTAGTTCATACTAACTTATGATATCCTATGAGGAATAAGAGTACGGTGATAGATACTTTATGCTATTCATTGATGATTTTTCCATAATTATGTGGACTATTTACCTAAAAGAAAAGTTAGAAGCCTTTCACACGCTCAATGCCTAAAGGGAAAATTTTTAATGGGAGACATGTAAAGTATTGAAGTGCCTAAGATCAAATTGGGGAGGTGAGTTCACCCCCTAAGAATTTGAGAGATATTTCCAAGAGCATGGGACCATAAGAAGATGTTTTTTCCTAAAACACCACAACATAATGGTATTGCAGAAAGAAGGAACCGAACAATCATATACTATGTCAGGACATTGATGATTTAGAATAATGTTGTATAGATCCATTGGAGAGAAACTATGATCACAATTGTGTGCACCTTTAATAGGGTACACATGAAGAAGGGAACTAAGAAAACTCCCTATGAACTATAGTTTGGTTACTCACCCTTGGTGAGTTAATTCAAGGTATTTGGAAGTAAGTGCTAGATAAAAGGTGATAAATATCAAGGGAAGTTTGAACCAAAGAGTGATAGAGGTATATTTTTGGGATACTCTACCAAGGTCAAAGTGTACCATTATTTGAACCTCTAAATGAAAATAATTATAGAATCTTCTAGTGTAAGGGTAGATGAGTTCTTTGAGAAGAAAAAAGAGGACAATAAGAAGGAATCAAAAGACTACAAAAAATTTGAATACATACCAATAAATGACTTAGTGGAAGTAGTATTAGAAATAGGGAGTATTGAGAGGGGGGTGAATTAGTATTCTACAATCTTTTTCCCAAAATTGGATATTGTTAATTACTTTATAACATGCATATGAAAGTAAGCTAACAATATTAATAACCTTACACAAAGAGAAATCATAACACCATATTTTGTTAATTGGGGAAACCATGGCCAAGGGAAAACCTTGGTGGGGATGGTACCCAAAAAAATCATCCACTAAACAAAAGTATCTGGTTAAGGATTGTGACCCTATTAGGAGTCTATTACACCCATATAGTGTCTATGTCCTTGTTAGAGGACTAGGAAATGTTAAAAGCCTCAAACCTTTTAGGAGTTGATATATACAATTAAAAAATGTATTCAAGATGATCCCACTGCCCAAACATGCAATTATACAACACACATTTCTTTATACAAAAGAGATAGATACAAAAACTTCTTTACAATGTTGATATCTTCAATATCTGATCTTTCCTTTGTTACTCTTCACATTAATTTGATCATACATCATAATTCACATCACATATAGTGCACACTTGAGTTTTCATATTACATGCGACGTACACATACACACACTTTGCTTCTCTCATTAAAGACTTTCCTTTATACCTTTACATTTTACAAAATTTGTCCAGTCGATCTTCAAGCATCCACACACTTGGAAAAATAAAAACCAATTCTTTCTCTCTTAGGGTTAACATCTATAATGTCATCCATAATTAGTTAATTAATTATTTTGTAAACAAAATAATTCCTTAACCCATAATTTACTCTTCTCTGTTATGCTTTGTTCTGTTCTATACACTGCCTTTACTGGTGTTTAATTCATAACTCATTTTGTACTATTTGTACTGACTTGCACACTTACATATGTCATCCTAACACTGTGTACTATTTGTACCCAACTTTGCATGTTCCAATAATGTCCCTGTCATCCATACACATCAAAACTATATCTATTTTGTTGGATAACTATCTAATACTTAGACAATTTTCCATGTTTAATTATGGAATCTTCATCCGAACACAGTGCCTTCTTTACACAAGGTATATGTTTCCATAAATTAAAACACTAATGCTATCCCAAATTATCATACTTATCCATATTTCCAACAATCTCCCCCTTTGACATTGATGGCAACATATGGGAAAATTGGTTAAGTCCCAAAAAATTGATAAAAAACCTTACAAAAATTGTGGCCTTGAAAAACTCACACAAATTCAAAATCATGTGGATCAATAAATTTATAACCATCTCTTCATATATCTTTTATTAGAATACTTCACATATTTACTACTCCCCATTTTATGAATACATCTTGCATTATACTTTATACAAATTTCCATATACTACTCCCCCTTTGACATCAATGACAAAGGTGCCAAAATTTATATACAATCAAAATTGTAGATCTTTACCTCTATATTTGGGTAGATAGGCAAATAATGCAATCATCAAGACTTGCTTTTAGATTCTTCATGTTCTTCTCCCATGTGGCATTTTATCCCTAAGAAATACTGAGTAAAGTGCACAACCCATAGGATGCAATTTATACTACATTCAAGTCTGAATAAACAAATTTGTCAAAGGATATCTTTGCTTTTAGAAAATCCTCCACTTGTTGCTCAAGTGCATTGATCTTTAAATGATAAATATTCTCTCAGAAGTGAGAACCTCTTTGTTATCCTTTCTCTATTTAATTCTATAAGACTTATCTCATCATAAGTCTTCCTTATTTTTCCTTCAATGTCTACAATCTTCATGCCCAACTGTAGAAGTTGATCTGTCAGTGCCTTTACTTACATCACGCTTCTTCTGTAACTCATTGTCATTGTCCTTTGAGAAATTGAATGACATAAATTTTTTGGCATACAATGCCTTCTCTTCTTACTCACATCTCCTTAGCTCTATGATGCATGCATCAAGAGCTCCTAAATCATTCTTGATAATTTGATACACGGTGTCAAAAATTTGAGCATCATGCTTGACTTGGGCTTGGATTATTGTTGCATCTAACAAGCTAGTGAGTTTAGCATCAAATGCTTGAATCATAGCCTTTGTTCTATCCTCTAGATCAATATCTATCAATTGTACTACAAGTGTGCTCTGGAACTTTTCTTTTGCATCCATGAGAGATTTCTGCAAACTCTTAGTTGAATTTGATGAAAGATCAACTCCACAACTCCCAAGAATCACTTGCATGCAACCACTTGTCATAGAAAGAGAGAAGGAAAAGCTATGGAGGATGGACTTTTCAGATCCATAGATGAGAAATTCTTGATGAGAAAAAAAGATATTTTTATAATCAAAAGTGAATGAATAAAAAAAAAGAGATCAATCCTTATAAAAGGAGATAAAAAACGTAACAGGTAAAACCTAGGTTGCATGATAATAATTAATAAAATAGTTAATAATCATATGCCTAAAGTTTAGTTAAGTAAACTAGAGATAAAAGTGAGTTAATAATTAAATCAAAATGTTTTAATAAACAAGACAATATCTTATTACTCTAACCCCCCTAAAGATAAACTTAGGGAGTAGCTAAAAACCTAGAAAGTACTGTTGAAAGCAAATTTGGGTCCTGACAACAAGGCCTGATGAGGTACCCAAGCACAACCAAATATTTGTAAAAAGGGGAAATATAGAAAACCATATGGGAAAATCTCTACTCCAAAAAGAGATGGAAATAAAATGTTCTAGAAGATAGGAACAAAAGGATGATCATGAAGAACACCACTAAAGCATGAAGCTGCAAACACTACCAAACTGCTGATTTGAAGAACCTCCATTGTATAGAATATGACCATGTAGAGAAGAATAAGTTTGAAGAGCTGATCAATCAAAGATGAAAGATATCTTCATGGCCTCCAAAACTAGGAATGAAAGAATGTCTATATGGTAAATGATCCATCTCACTGAAATGCATACGTATCCAACCACTACAATCGCCTAGTACATAGGATCAAATACTGAATATAGCTCACTCCATCAAACCAAGAAAGAAATAGAACCAACATAACCCCCCTATAATTCTGAGAGGTAAGACATGAACACTGAAACTGAATGCAATATCTCTTGTAGAAAGAAGAACTAGGAACATCGAGAGTGCAAAAGAAGTACAAACACCTATAATGGCATGTGTCAGTGACACATCATGAGGCTAATGTCACAGAAGGAACACTCACTTGAAAAAGGAAGATGGTGAATACAGCCAACATGAAACCTCCCAAGGAACTTTATAATGTAGTGCAAGTACAATAGAACACAAAGATGTGTAAGATCCCAAAATGCAATAAAGTGACACTTTAGCTCAGTGCATTTGCAAAAATACTACAAAAGGATGTCAACAATGATCAAAAGAGACATAAGGCTGATACAATAGATAGTACAACCCATGAAAAATCATCTGAAACAAAAAAATTGATCTCTGGACCTGAAATAACCAAGATATGCATCAGAATGCAAAAAAGAAAAAAACTGAATGGGATGTGCCTGGAACAGAATCTGAAAGATAAAATGTCTCAAGATATGACTCCAGGAGAGAAAAATAGAACTTCTAACTTTGACTACAAAATTTTAGCTTATTGCAAAATAGAACTTCTAACTTTGACTTTGACTTCTAACCATGTAAATTTTTAGCTTAACCAACAAATAATCTAGCTAGAATGATAGAACAAAATATGTAGCTTTAGAAAGAAAAAATTCAAAATAGAAGATGAAAAATGGAAGTTCTCATTAATTACAATGAAGTAATTAAAATAATATAGGCTTCCTCAAAGTATAAAACAAAGGAAAAATATGAATAGAAATGAAAAAAATCAAAAGTATTCCTTAGTTAGCTTATACACTAAGAAAAGAAGCTTTATCCAATAAAAGCATGGATAAAAGAAAAAAACATGCTAAGATTTACTTTCTAACACTCCACTACCTACAACTCAAGGTGCTCCATATCTTCAATGACCTTTTTGATATTTTGTGATCTCCTTAGTGGCTACAAAAGCTTTCTTCTTAGTGTTGGACCTAGTCCTTTTACCTGATCCACCTTGACTATCACTAGAGTTCTCCTAATCATCTCCAATATTCATAATGGAATGATCACGCAAAAATTCCTCCAAATTGCTAATGAGGATCTTTATTTTTTCATTAGAAGCCTATATAATTCTATAGCTCTGGTAAAAAATGTTTCTCAACATATTCTCCAAGATGGGATACTTATTATCTAGCTCTAGAACCTTCACTTCCAACCTATAAAAAGAATCCATGTCCAAAAGAGAACCCATGTTCAACTCATCTCCAACCACATTATCATCTCTCTTTTGAATCTTGACCTTGTATTCTAGGTTGTTCACCCTATCCTTCATATTAGTGACCTCATGGAAAAGCCACTTAATAGACTTGAAATGATCCAGGAGGTTGTTCTTGGCATTATTGAGGACATCTAGGTTTGGCTCTTTGATGGAATCACTCAAAATCAACATAGAAGGGTCAATGATATCCCTAGGCTCCACCTCTCCACCTTCATCCCTTCTAATTTACATCTCAATTTTTCCCTAGCAATGACCATGCACATGGATTCCATGGTGAAGTTTTTCTAGACAAACTTCCTCTCCTTAGTAGGACTATCCCTGATAGAGGATATAATAGGAATATCAAGCAAAGGATCTTGAATAAACATACTAGGGGATTCAATATATTTCTTTTTACCATCTCTATCATTCATCTTCAAACCTGATTTAGAAGACTCCCTAAAAATCTCCTGTTGAAACTTAATAGGGGAGTTTGAGCCATAATTCTTCTAGTCTCTACTCATGGTCTTTATAGCAATTTTTCTCTACTTCTTGTTACCTTTGGAAGAAGATCCCTTCTTCTATGTGTTGTTGTTCAATTCCTCAATGCCTATATCCATGCCATCCTCATCTTCATAATACTCCTTTGTTGAAGTGGTGATTCTATTCATCTTTTTTTTTTTTGAGGTAGAGCCTTTAACCTTCTTCATGCAACTTTTGAGTCCCTTTCCTTTCCTCTTATAGGTCAAAATATCCATGTCCTTTGAGTGAATATCTTCAATATTCTTAATTTTTGACCAATCCCATTGAGAATCAAACTTGTTTGATTCCACATCCAGATCCCCTTCCTCAAGAATGGACTTCACCATAAAATGAGCCACAATATGCTCATAAATTGCATTAGATTGTTATGCAGAGGGGTGTTAGTCATATTTTTTTTGCCTAAGACCATGAATACTGATATTCATAGAAGTGTAAAGATAGAAAAAAATGGAAATCTTGATGACATGCCTAAAATGCTTCACAATCACAAAATGGTGGGTGCAAACTTGAGAAAACCTATCATCAAGGGTAATGTAATACACAATAGACCACAACACAAATATCCAAAGCTTTTTGATACATTTGGGATGGTAATAGGTTTTACCTCTTGTGATCAGGGCAATACATTCCTCCTCCTCAGGAAACTTCTCCACAAAAAAAAAATCCAAGACTTTCCTATGTTTGTCAATTTTTTACCTGACAATTGGGATACAAATCACCTAGAAAATGAGATCTTCAATGATACTAAAGTTTTTCCTTGATATTTCCAATGCACCCTCATTCCATCCCTGAAGAAAAAACTTGATAACATTTTCTTTACCACCATGCAGTCTCTCCATGAAAGGAGTTAAACCCCCATTCTCTAGAATTTCCCAAAATTCAATCCTCCTCTGCCATTTGTCATAGTTAGGAAAATCTCTTCTCCTTCATTGGCCACCCATGTCTATAGAATACCATAGAGTGACCACCAAAAACTAGAGGTAATACTTGCAGAGAAAATATTGGGTAAGACAAAAAAATAAAAAGCCAGGGCTTCCAAACATACCCACAAAATCTACAAAATAAAGGTGACATAATTATGAAATCTATCTTTACAATCCTCCCAACTCCTTGTAATCATAAGTTCATCCCTCAAAAGTACCATATTCATCAATTAAAATACATCCTTATTTTCCATGTATCAAATAATAATTAATAGATGACATGACCTCCATAGGAAGTGCCACGTCCCCTTGCCATCTCATTCCTTGGTTAGGTCTCACAACGACATTATCAATGAAGTCGAAAATTGTATTTGATTCATGATAGATATGAGAAATGAAATAACTTTATAAGGTTTTGAGGATATAAATGTATCTTAAATAATGTTGTTAAGGGTCCATGAAGGTTGGAATTCCATTTTAGACTCTTTATTATATTGTTTGAATAACCCTCCAATGATAGTTTAGAAACCCCCATGTCTTTATCCAATCTAGTGGCTTGGAGGGAAGCTATTGCCTTCACATAATGGTTGGTCTATTTTCCCAATGGAAGTACCAAAACATAAATAAAATGGCCAAATTAATTTCTTATCATTCCTCCACACCCTTCCAGCCCATGCTTTCCCTTAGCTACCCTGTCAAAATTGGATTTACACTAGTACATAGGAGAAAAAAATCCACTAACTATATTTTCTCCTACAAATTGGTAGATTGGAGATAGATGAAGAATTAATAATCATGCCAAGGTTAAAATTCCTCCCCCATAACAAGTGAAGTTTTCAAGAATAACATGTTCAATTTGAAGAAGACCACTCAAGGAGAGGATGATTTATCTCTAAAAATTCTATTATTACATTCTTTCCAAATGCCTCAAACCACAAGAGGGAAAGACAAGGCCCACATAAATTTGAACTCTTTAGATTGATATTGAAGAAACCACTAGGAAAAATAGTCAGTCAAAGAAGTTGCGAAAATCCAAAAATGATTGAGCTTACTAAAGAAAAGGGACCACATCTAACTACAGGAGCAATGAATGAAGAGGTGGTAAACCAACTCAACATCAACACAATAGAGAGAACACATGTTAGGGATATAAAATACTCTTCTTCAAATATTATCAATAGTGAGAACTCTATTTTATAGAATAATCTAGAAAAAAATATTCACCCTCGAAATAAAGCCCACAATCCAAGCCTTAGCCAAATAAGGAGGTTCCTTAGGGGAGCTAGAGAGAACATGATAAGAAAAGGCCACAATAAAAGAGCTAGAGGGTGAGGCTATTGTACTAACTGCCAATGTTCCCCTTTAATATTTGTGAAATGGCTTAACCACCTCATGTGTTCTATAAGTCTAGTAGTTGTATTAGGCATTGAAAGGTTGATCTTTTGGTGCAATGACAACTCTAGCTTGTAACAAGTGGTATCAGATCTTGGTCATAGGTTAAAATATCCTTATTTAATGTTAAGGAGGGGATATTTGGACTAACTACCAATGTCCCCCTTTGAGATTCATGACATGACTTAACCACCTCATGTGTTCTATAAGTCTAGTGGTTGTATCGGGCATTGACAAGTCAATTTTTTGGTGCAATGACAACTCCATCTTGTAATAGAGACAAAACAAACAATAATATTTGGTCTATCCACAATGATTATGGAAGAGAAAATGGTCATGAGAGAAGAGAGGTGGGGGGAAATCTTAGTCATATTGACCCAAAAATTACTTGTCAAATAAGTGGCAATTCTACAACCAAATCTAAACTTACAAGAATCCTTCCAAACATAGAACTTCTCATAATTTTCCAACTTAACCATTGGGAGACAATTATCATCCCAAAATTAAATTGAAGCACCATCACCTACCTTCCACTTGATATTGCTAGAAATGATATTTGTGACTTTTACAATGCCATTCCAGATTATCAACCCAGTCATAATGAGATTAGAAACTATAAACTCCTAAAAGGAAAGATTATTAAATATATACTTATAGGCCAATAGCTCCCCCCATTCCTCTTTATTAAGAAATATTCTCCAAACTTGTTTAGCCATCAGATTTTGATTAAAGATCTTGATCTTCATCAATCCATGCCCACCTCTACTCTTAGGAAGGAAAACCCTATCCCAAGAAATGAGGGGAGTATCTTGTGGTGATCAGAGCTTGACCATAACAAATGATTTTAAATTCTCTCAATGGTCTCCATAAGCTTAGAAAGAATGGGAAAAAGGCTTAGAACATAAGTAGGGAGACTCTGAAGAGAAGACTTAAGCAATTGGATCTTACTAGCTTGACTAAGGATTACCCCTTTCTATCCCACCATCTTCTTGTTGAATTTATCTACCAGGCCACTCCAAATGAACCTAGAGGTTTTAGGATAAGAGAAAAGCCCTGATAGATATCAAGGAGATATCTAGTCCACTATAAGCCACATCCAAGTTAGATCCAACAAAAAAAAAGTTCTTAAACACTTAAATTTTTTCCACTCTCTCCCTAGTCATTTTAGTTTCCTGAATAAGAAAAATAGCCGGTCCGTGATGTCTAATAACATTTCTTATCACATCTTTCTTGTGTGGTCCATTAAGACCACAAATATTCCATGAAATTAATTTTATTTTTTCTTAAGAGAACATGATTCCTAGATGGTGAGTTGGGTACCATCCACTATATTTTTTATTTCTTCTTCATCCCTTATTAATTTGACTCTTTTCTTGCTAGTATTTATTGTTCTTTCCCCCACATCTATGTTTTGCTTACTCCTTGTGGTATCCAAAGAAGCAGGAGAAGGTTCCCTATTTTTTTTTCTTGGGTTTCTTTAAGGAAATAGTCTCCCATTCCTCCTCAATAATCATCTCTCTACCTTCACATTGTGCAAAAAAATACTCCATGTTCCTAGCTAGAGGTTTTTTGATTGATGAAATATTCATACCATTCATCAAGTTCAAAATGTGGACCCCAGAATCACCCAAGATGTTGCATGATTGAGCATCCATAAATGGGGGCACAACCAAAGCAACAGTTTCCATGGATTCTCCTAACCCCTATATTTTTTCTTACTCCAAAGACTAGTTATAAGACAAATCAAGGATGATAGATATATTATCCAGATCCCGCTGGACATAGTTTGAGGCATCTTCCTCACCTAGAGCCTAGATTGAGGAATCCATATCCTTATTTCCTTCCTTACCCACTTGGGGGGAAGGTGTGGGATTTTCACCCTTCCTCGCCAAATTTTATTCTTTTTGGCCAGGGTTGACATTCTTAGTCTTCTCATGGTTGTTGTTTCTTTCATTATCTTCCTTTCTGGAGGTCTCATTATCCCCAATTTATCCTTTTCCTTAGCATCCTCACTTGGATTATTCAAAACCTTTTCCTTATTTTTTCATGCCTTCTTTTGTTCCTTCCTAATTTTTTTCTTTCTCTTTAAAAATAAGACTAGCCTTTGACATATGACCCACTTTCTTACAATGAAAGAAGGTGAATGAGGCACTCATAATCAATTTTTTGAATCCATTTGCATGACTTTGAGTGAATCTCAATGATCTTCAACATATCCTTCCTCTTCACTACCCCAATGTAAATCCTAGTAGACATAAGTATCTTATGCAATGTCATCACTAAGTCAATGGAGAGGAGTTCCTTGAGGAGCCAATAATCCCACTATAAATATTCTTGTACCAAAATCCCATAGGGAGTTATAGGAGTCTCATCCAAAAAAGAGATTGAACAAAAATGTTGTCATTCAAATCAATATTAGGAGACCATTTTAGAAGGGCCAAGGTAGACTTACCAATTACCCATAGACCAATGCAAAAGATTCTGGTGCAATTTTCCTAACAAGAAAAGGAAAAGGAAAGGAAAACTTTTTCCATAGTAGAGATTTTCACTTGACCTTTAAGATGCCATTTTTATATGAAAATATCTTGACCACATCAATGTTAGGCCTCAGCCCAACAAATTTCCCAACCAAAGTCAATGCCATAAGTTTGATATTATGGTCAATGAACAAATTTGGGACAATAATCACAATTTTTCCTTTGCATTTCTCTAAAATATCTTTGATGTTCAAGAAGATGGATTTACTCATTGGTTTGACACCAAATAGAGTAGTCTAAGGTTTATACAATACCCTCTCATCTTGCAACTGCAAGAGGTCATGAGAAGAAATAACCTTCTCAATATCACTTCTTAATGCTCCATTAGGATGAATATTCTCCTTTCCACTACCCACTTGGTGTGTATTATATTTTTTGCGGTCTTTTTAGAGGGCCAGTGGGTCCCCATCCAACTGACCATATTCAACTTGACCTACCTTAGTGGAATCCTAGGATCTAGCACCACTCAACTCACATCTTCCTTGCCTGGAGTAGTTCTCGCTCAAAGGTGAATTAAATTTCCTACTCTTTCCTCCTTTGTCATCAACATCCCCCAACTTAAGTTATAACTATACTTAGTAGGTTATACTTGAGACTTTCCACTAGATAAAAATCTTCATTGTTAGTGGTATAATTTAGAGCTATGATGCCCTTACCTATTAACGTACATGGTAAGTTTTTCTTGAACTTCACCATTCCTCCATCGTAGGCCTCCACCTCATGGAATTTTCTCGTCACTTAAAATATGATGAGAGAAAATTCCATCAATTATCAATTCTTGTGGATACTAGTGCTTATTATTAGGGATCTCCCTACCTTTCTTCTATTACAGAAACAAATGATATTTCATCCTCATCTTCATTGTCTGCACTGGTTGACTCTTCATCAGTCACACCCTCCTCAATAATACAAGATTTCTTCTTTTCCTTTCCTTTGGCGCTTTTTTTGTTTTTATCATTCTTAACAATCTATAAACTTCTAAAAGTATAGTGTCCAACCTTTTCATAGTTAAAATATTCGAATGGAAGCTTACCTTTGTAATTCCCTTTTCCTTGTATCATTCATTTTGTGAATAAAGCCTCCAATTCTTCTTGTTCAAATTCTTTAGCTTAAAGACTCCATAGAAGATATCTTTTGTATTTGGATGTAATTTTCTCCTCCCTTCCTCTCTAGGTTACAATAAGTTCAACTAAGGATTTGAATGCATCTTCAACCTTACATTGATTGTGTAGCAATATTTCCTATGAAGGCATCAAGAGATACCTCCATTTTCTCTATTGATCTCAGTTCTTGAATGGATGAAACTCTTATGACATACTTTGGTAGCAAGGTTCTTAGCATCTTTCTTACCACATATTCTTCATGTAGTGTGCTTCTAGAAGATTTGATGGCTAGCATCACATCTTTACACATTTTTCTATAGGTTTCAATGTCTTCTCCTTCCTGCATGCTCATCTCATCATATTTTTCTCTTAGGATATATGCATTAGCCTTTTGAACATGCTTATCACCACCATAGATGATTTAAAGTTTTTCCCACATCTCATATGAAATCTCCATCTCCTCTAAATCTTTATATTTTGCATACGACAAAGTGCTAGCTAGAGAATCCATTATGGTTGTGTGAGTCTCTTTCTCCTTTATCTAGTCTATATTAAGTGGAGCAAAAGGTTTTGTTAGTTTTTTGAGGACCGCTCCAAATGTACTAAGCACTACCATTGTATTTGGTATGTGTGTTCCAAATGAAACACCCTCTTAGATTTATATATAGAGAATAGGCCATGAATAGACATGTCCCTTCATAGGACATGTCTATTCATTAATAAAATAATTAACATAATAGCAAATTTAATCATATACATATTATATTAATTTTTATCATATAACAATAACCTTATATCTGAAATATAAAGAACACATATATAATAGATTTATTTGACCAAAGCTATCAAACATCAACAATCCCTCTTAGCTTAGAAGGATAACCACATAAGAATAACTATTACTTCAACATAATATTACAAATAACAATTTTAAGGATATCTTGTAATATTTCCACCATTTGATATCACATTCAGTATCATGAGTATTGGTCTTCCTGAATATCAAGACATGATATTTACCAAGTATTCAAAAGGTTTTGATATCACATCTGATATCAAGAGTATTGGTCTCCTTGAATATCAATGATATTCACCAAGTACTCAAAATAAGGTTTGATATTACATCTAATATCAAGAGTATCAAGGTCTCCTATAATATCAATGATATTCACCAAATACTTAAAATAAGTTTTGATATCACATCTAATATCAAGAGTATTAACCTCCTAGTATATCAATTATATTCATAAAATACTCTTTGAGTAATGGCCTTCCAAAATATTGAGATGCAAGACATTCACCATATACTCAATTTGTTTGATCTCCTTATGCAAGTTATTGTAAGATTGTCACCTTACAATAACTTCTACAAATATAATTGACATCATTTGGAAATCATCACTTCCTCATGATGTACATAGGAGGGGGTAGGCTCATTAAATTCACATAGTCACAAGGTATATTCATGAATCATAGTCCTCTTTATTGCTACAATTTATTGATCACTAGAGAACCAATATCAACATGATATACTCCCTCTAAATCAATAGGATCGTGATCACCAAAGATTGATTGAATTATATTCTCTATCTACTCCCTCTCTTTCAAGGTTACCTTTAATGAAATGTCAGTCTCCCTCTCAATATCCCTCTTTTTCCTACAATGACATTCTTGGAGGAAAAAATCAAGATAAATAGCTCATAATATAATGAAAATAAAAAATAATAAGATAGAGAGAGAGAGAGAGAGACTAAAATAATACTCAAGGATAAAAAATGAATCAAAATAACAATATAGGACCATTCTAATTATACATACATACATAATAATATAACTCGTGCTTATAATCATTAATTTATTAAAGTAAGGAATCTTATTAATTAATTACTTATTCCAATATATACATACATACATACATACATACATCCCTACATACATACATACATACATACATACATACATACATACATACATACATACATATATATATATACATACATTTTTTTATTTTATTAATAAATTGATTTCAACATATATCACATATACATAACTTTGCGATTATGTGGAACCTGATGTGTTTAATGCTAATGAGGACCACTTTTCGTTATATTGATCGGGAATGATAGTTTTATAAGGGTGACTTAGTATTTGACTCCATCTAGTAATGCTTTCCATTTTCCTTTGTGGGGTATGTGTGCCTCCCTTGTGCATGGGTTTGGAGTGTAACCCTATTTATGTACGCTACACCCTATATTACGTGATAATCTTCTAAACACTCAATTTGTACATAGCTTAGATGACAACTTTAATGGGGTTTTTATATCTTTCATGATGATCCACTATAAAGGGTCAAGAACTTATGCCTCCCCTATTTAGTTTCTTATTACTAGCACTTGCACCTTTGAAAGGTGCAAGGGTTAAGTTGTAATGCCCCACCAAGGGATCCAAAAGAATTAACCTAAAGTTTTACTAAGTTTGCTAAACATTTTTTTTTTCAAAACAAGAAAGAATAACATACATATCAAACATAAAGTAGTGGAAGCAATAACATACATCAACTATAAGCATACATAATAGGTTACATTCCTTAAGGATCCCATGACATTGAGTCACATTTAAATTTAATTAAAACTAAGTCCATCAAATACCACATCCATATGAAAGAATAATTAAAAAGTCCAAAGTCCATTTAAATAATATACATTTGTTCCGAATGCCACTTGGCAATAAAATTCAAAATGCTCAATCATCCACTGTACATGTTGTAGGGTATGAAAGGCTTAAAAGGATATACATATGTAGAAATAGAACTACATAATACTCTTCGGATCCATGAAAAAAGTACAACAAAATAAATGAAACCATCCACCATACATGATACATCCATCCATCGTAAAAGATATAACCATCAAGTAGAATGATACATAGATAGAATGAAAGGAAATGCAGACAAAGAATGCTCCAGCCATGGTGACTACAGACTAATCTCAATGGTAACAGTAAAAAGAACTACCACCTGACCACATGGAACCTAAATGGCCCACTCCCACCGTGCTAAGGAGATAGTCTGAAGTCCCAAACAGGATATCAAATCACATAACACAAGTACTCTCTAAGTCTAAGAAAACCTAAAAGTATACTAACTCAAATGTTCTAAGATAGATCAACATCTAAACCCAAAGATCAAAACATCTCATAGAGCATACCATACACATTACCATGGTTGGGTTTAAAGAATTAAGATCAAAACATCAACATGACATCACAAACACATAACCCTCAAACCTCTGGTAACATCCTAGGACTGGTCAACACTCTAGTCAACCCAAACCCAAAACACAAATAGCATACAGACAACAAAGTAGGTTTCATAGTTTAGTTTGATTTTGGAACATACCATTGAGTTAAAAGTAAGGTTTCAGTGTGGGTTTTCGAGCATAAAAGATTACATCTTAATCCTTATAGTTTAACCCATTTCCTATATTTGAATTAAAAGTACTATTACCCTAGTTCGATTTAAGTCTATTATTCCAAAATAACTTAAGGATAATTGTTTATTTAGAATATTAAAATAATCTCCATTGATTTTAAATAAAATAATTAACTAATTTCATTAAAGCTAGATTTATTAATAATAATAAGACCTCCTTCGAACATCTCATTAATTATTAAATATTAATAATTAATAACGATACTAATATTTTCATTTACCAATTAACTTAATGACTAAAACTCATTAAATAACATTATTAAATACTAATAAAATTAATATTATAATTTATTAATAAAATTACTAAACAATATAATTTATATGAAATTATTATTAAATAATAATAAATATTAATTAATTTGTAATTTCAAAAACTTATATATATAAAAACATGCATCGCATATAATTAAAAGCCGTTGGCCTTATATAGTTGTGCGGCTGCAGACCTGCATGTTGTCGCCGGCAATAGTTATAATTGTTGCCGTGTATAGCAGTAGGGCTTGCGTACACCAACAGGGGTGTTGGGAGGAGAGGGGGTGGTGGCCCCGCCTCCCCCCATAAATTATATTAATTTTTTAAAAACAATCCCCCCCACATTTAAAAACACAAAACAATTACTCTCTTTTAAATTTTATGAATTGTAACATTCCTAATTTATTTTTTTACAAAAAACGCTTCCCCAATATAATTTTAAAATATATATTTATTATTATTATTATTTTTAATTTTTTTAAATTTAAGTCTTATAGAATACATATAATCAACCATTTGAATTTCTGATTTTAGAATTTTCATTTTCAATTTCAAGTCTTTCCCAAATTATCTGATAGGAAGATTTGATTAACCATTCTAATTTCTAAATTAATTTGTCTTTTAAATCTCAAACCCTCCCTAGTTTAATATTTAATTTGTAAAATTAATGGACAAGGTTTTCTAAGAATTTTCAACCTCTATGTATACAGAGAAATTAACATGCATACTGGAAATTCATAGAATTGAAAGCACCCATCACAAGAAATATCCAGATAGCCATTCAACAGACACAAAGAAGACAAGATTATCTAAACAACATAATTTTAACTGGTTGAACAAAAATCAAGAACCTACCTAGTTCTAATGCTAAAATCACAATGCCTAGAAGATTTGCAAGAGAATTCGCTTCTATCCAAGAACTTCTCTCTAACAATTTTCCCAAAATTTCCTTTACAAAATTCACTTCCAAATTTATCAGTGTAATGGTGGATTCAATCGTGTTTATGAGGTGGACGGATGAAATAGCTACTTAATGATAAGTCTGTTGATGTGGACATTGAGGCCGAATTTGTTATTTTGTTTGTATTAATTACATGATTATTGAGGAATGAAAATGAAATGATTTTTCTTATTAATTCTTTTTGCAAGGTCAAACGAAAAACTAAATTATAATTTTGTTTAGTTTTAATTAGAAATGAGATATTATAGACAGAAAATGATTTGGTTTTTCTTTTTAAATTATTTGGAAGGTCAATGTGAAAAATTACATGCTAGACTATTTTTGTGTGATTTTTTAATTAAATACAAAATGATTTGGAAGTTAAATGAATGTGAGTAATTGTTATAAATTTATGTTCTGGTTTTAAAAGGGAAGCTTTCCTCTACCTAATAAGATTATGTTCTGATTCCCTTTTAAAAGGGGCAATCTTAAGGAGAAAACGGGGGCGGATTATTTGTTCCAACTCGGTATAATGGTGCTTTTTCAAAATAAACACATCCTTTCGCGAACATGCCGTGGAAGGATAATAGTATCATTATAAATAGACATGGGCGTTCAAAAATTAAAGTCGTTAACAAATGAATTGATGTTTCATCAGCACTAATTTCAAAAAAAATTGAGATTACCACAGTGCGTTTTAGGTGACAGCTCACTACAACTCATTAATTATAATTGTTTTAATATTTAATATTTTCAACCTCTACATATACAAAGAAATTAACATGCATACTGAAAATTCATAGAATTGAAAGCACCCGTCACAAGAAATATCCAGATAGCCATTCAACAGACACGAAGAAGACAGGGTTATCTAAACAACATAATTTTAACTGGGTGAACAAAACTCAAGAACTTACCTAGTTCTAATGCTAAAATCGCAACACCCAAAAGATTTTGAGAGAAGTCGCTTCTATCCAAGAACTTCTCTCTAACAATTTTCCCAAAATTTCCTTTCCAAACTTTGCTTCCAAATTTGCTTCCAAAATTCATGTCCTTTGAAAATGAACCCTCCATTGGTGATAAGGAGTTCTCTCCTAAAATTGGGGCACTAATTGTGCGTTCACCTGAGAGATCTCCTTGCTCACCAGACTTCAACTCTAAATTAACATTTCTTTTATCTTCCTTTATCTTTTCAATGCACATTCATTAATTAATTTAATTACTTTATTTAATTTTCACTTGACTTTTTTAAAATTAATTTATTGAATTTAGTCTCATGCACGTATCATGCAATCATGAAACTTTAATTAATTAATTTCTTTTCCACTTCTAAATTTCTTTTCCAATGTTAAATTTGATAATTATTTATTAACTTAAATAATAATATTATTTAGCATTTATTTAAAAAAGAACTCTAAATATATTATTTTTAAATTAAATAAATATCATCACATTCCAAATTTATACTTATGACTTTTTATCTTCAAATTCAATTTTTTTATTTAATTAATCTCTTAATTAATTAAATATAATTAAATATTAAAATATCATAATAATTTTCCATTAAATTAAATTATTAATTTAATCTTTTAATTAGACTTAATTAATAGAAAATTCACTGAAGACTCATAAAGTAAAATACTAAAACCCATCATAGCAAAATACACAAATCAAACTAAAGGGTTAATAATCATGAATTAATGTCATTCAATGCATTCAAAGGGTACACAACTTAGATACTTGTCCTAATTTTCTAGGACAAATGGCTTAAAGATTTAGGATTTGGACTTAAGAATTTATCTCCCCTCTCTTACCATTTAGATAATGCAATAGGGTATGCTCATCCTGGCAATTCAAGGAAGTTGATACCCGGTACTTGCAATCTACATAAAATCCATGCATGTAAAAACACCATATATACTAAGCTAAACAGGCAATGGTAGGAAGTGGTGCATCATGTAGCTCCCAACTAGCAAGTGACTACGACTCCCTTCCTTAACCACATCAGAAACACCATATATAAAGAAAAAAAACACACACATCATAGACATGTAGTATGGGGTAAGTATCCATAAGAAAACACATATGATAATCCATCTAACTAAACATCATCAATAACTGAAAAACACTCTAATAATCATCATGCATACATGAAGCATAGAGTACCAAGTAATCTCATCATATATCAACTGAATCTTCAATAATATATGATAATTCCAAAATAATGCTACTAATCATCAAACATAAAATTGGCCTAAAAGAGTTTGGCAATGATAGGCACTACATAAGCCGATAGTCTTGTATACTTTTGTGTGCTCTATCTATCTATCCAACACACCATATATCTTTATCACTCCTTTTCTTGCTCTCTCTCCTCTTCTCTCCCTATTTATGTCCCTCCCATTGCCCTCCTATTTCTCTCTCCCATCATAAGTATTCTCCACTTTGATATTCAATTTTGATTCATCTAACTATACGCGCACACACACACACACACACACACTCTCTCTCTCTCTCTCTCTCTCTCTCTCTCTCTCTCTCTCTCTAATTATCCATCCCTCTAATTATTAATTTCTATATGAAATTAAAAAACTAACTATTTGAAATAAGTAATTAAAATTTGTCTCTATCTCGTCATCTCTATCTCTTCCTCTCCATCTTACTCTGTATATATATATATATATATATATATATATATATATATATATATATATATATATATATATATTACCCTCTATAGAACTCTTTTTTTTTTTTCCTCTCACCCTTTCTCTTGCTCACTCCCTCCCTCCCTCCCTCTCCCTCTCTATGTCATGACCCCCCCTATAGCTCACCCTTTTGCAAATTCTTGTATACCTAAAGATAAATTGATAAGTATGTTACCTTCTTATCATCAAGCTTTATTTTCTTAGAGGCAATTTATCTAAATGTTTCGTGAATATTCAATTTGTTTTTAGAGGTACTTTAATTTAAATATTTTGAGGTAATTAATGAGATTCTTGAGAGGTTATTTATTTAAATATTTGATCAAATATTTAAATTAATTTCTTAGAACATGTAATTGGATTTCACAAAAGGTTATTTATTTAAATATTTCACAATTATTTAATTTGATCTCTTAGGTATTGTTTATCTAGATATTTTGCTATTATTTAATTGATCTCTTAAATAATTATCATGTGAATATTTAATTTAGTTGATTCTTTCTAGATGTTATTAATTTAATGGAAATTAATTCTCGCACCTTATAATATTAATAAGATTCAAGAATTAAAAAAATTCAAAATAAAACACTTCAAACAATTAAATATAAAATTCAAATAGGATCTTATTTAATGAAATAACCATTAATAATCATTTGATATTAGAATGATTAGGGCATTATTTTTTGGCCTCAAATCATCATTCCTTATTATATTTTAATGGATGTTTTATTTTATTTTATTTTTAGACAACAATTATCAAAATGGAATTGAGATACAATTTCTATGGTAGACTTCCTAATAAATATTTATCAAAGTTACAAAATTTAATATGTTGTAGTGGTTTCAAAATTACTCGAATTGGAAAACTATGGCCAAATGAGTCATTTTAACTTACTTCTTGTTTAGTTATAAATTTCTAAGCTAATAAAAATTGGAAACAAAAATAAAGATTCTTGGGAAGGTACCTATACCTAGATGGATGCCCAAAACCTGATAGGGGGTAAAGGACTTAGGAAACCCTTGGTAGTCTAGCACCCAACTGTATGCCCAAAACCCAAGAAAGGGTGCAAATTTGTGTTAACCTTTCTAAGAACCTTGGCTCAGTCTGAGGAAAACTGTGTAATTTCTTGCAAGCTACCCTGGACCTGGATTGGTCCCGAAGAGTGAAAGACTCTAATTTGAGCACTGTCTATCCTTGTCCCCTATTATAACCCATCAAGGTCAGATGGAAGTACAAATTCTTAGTCACTTACATGTTTATCCTACCCTGAATGAGTAGAGGTATGACTGAAGATGACTACTTAAAATGAGTAAGTAACTATCCTAACTGGATAGAGTGCGGGTCTGATGGACTGACCACTTGACCTTGGACAGAAGAGCTTAGATTGGCTAGTTGGTATTAGGAACATGAAAGATGGAAATATCCTGAGCAATCTACAAGGAAAAAAAAGGGGTGTTAGTAAGTTTCTCTTATTAAATGGGATAACTTTTAAATGACTTGTATGTAAGGACCAACCTATCCTTATAAAGAATAACAAGTTTACCAGAAGAATGATCATAACAATTCAACAAAGAATTCACATCATATATAATTTGTTTTGTTTAATTATTGATTACTTAGGAGATGAGTCCATAAGGGACAAAATTATATTTAGCCATTTAGGCTCTTTTGTCTAGGGCAATAAATTGGTCAACCATACCATCTTCATTTTGCTAGGATTAGAAATAAACAATTGTTTTAAATGATTCTCTTCCATCCATTTGAATGGTTCTTGTATGGATAGAAATATCAATGTACTTTGATTAGATATTTTCACCCTTTACGACCATTCGAGTCTAGGGTCGCTTGTTAGAATTTCACAGCCAACCCTACGAGTGTGCTAAGGTTCCATGCAAAATTTAATATGAATCTGCACTCTGCCTTGGTTTTTGGGCATATAGCCAAGTGCTAGACTACTGAGAATTTCTTAAGTCCTAAAAAATTTACATCTAAATGAGAAGTAAGTAACCACAAGATCTATGTCCAAGGTATCTATGTTCTGGAGGTATCATTCACCTTCTAGGCTGCCTACGATATGTAGTTTTGTTTGTACTAGGTTTGATGTAACTACTATGGAGATGGCCTTTTTGGGGCTTATTTCATTTCCAAGTAGCTCTTTTCCATCATACACCCACTCGAGAGAATTGGGCGATAACCCATACTCTCTTTCCTAACAACTAACCTTTTGTTTATGGAACACAGTTAGTTGGGTGAAGAGTTTGCTTATGCGCATATGCCCTACTCCTCTCTGTTATAATTTCCAAAGCTTGTTCTTGCCTAAAATTTACCTTGTAGTTCCACACAATTTTTAGTAAATGGTTATCCAGCGTTTAATGATTGAAAGCTTTTGTTAAGCTGAATGCGAAACATTATAATTTCCTTTGAACTAAGTGGAAAATTTAAACTCGAAATAAATTATAGTCTATCTATTCAGTGTGATGCTAGTTATATGTCCAAATGATATTAAATTATAATGTCTAAAAATAAATTATTATTTCATTCTTTCTTAAGAGATTCTATACAACAGGATATTAATTTTGTAATTTAAAATCCTATATGAGATGTTATACCTAGGTCTTGTTTGTCGTAAACATTTTAAACATTTTCTAGATTTTTTTCTAACTGATAAAGTATTATCTAAATTCAGTCCTATATTCATACAGTCTATGATCATAGTATTTACAAGGAGCTTTATAAATAAAATAGCTGAAGTTTTCAAATAAACTATTTTTTCTTATAGGTTGGTTGCTATTTCTATGAACTTTTCATGAAAATTTATACAGAATTATTTTCAGAGCCTTCCTCAGTATTAAAAAAAAAACTGTCACAAGGCTATTTTCAGCAAAAAGGTTCATACCATTAACGGTTTAGGACACACATTCCCTTCATAAAGACTTTTCAACCCCTAAACATGGTGTAAATATGCACATTATTTTCTTTTAACCTCCAACCAACAATTATAATAGTAAGGCATATTGTTGAGCAATTGGCATTCAATCTATAGTATTCAGAACATTCAGATTTTATAGAAGCTAAAATAGGAATATCTACATTCCTCCTAGCAAAAATACATAGACTAAATTCAAAATGAGAAAACTATATCCTTATTTTCAGATTTTATACAAGCTGAAAGGAAGAGAAGTAGTTTATGTAATTCTTAGAATTCTGGAAAAAAAGAGAACCTATATTAGAATTCATTACTGGAAAACCTATATTAGAATATTAATGTTTAATTTCCTACTAATGAGAAGTATAAATCTTAGAGTAATCTAAGCAAAATGTCCAAGAAAAATGCTGAGGATAAGAAAAGTGCATAGGATTTACTTTAACATTTTCTTTGAAAAAAAAAAAAGAAAAAACATCATACTTTCTCACGATATCTAAAATATAGTATTGTTAGTATGCTCTTTTCAGCTATAAACTAGCATCATTGATATCGACACTTAAAGTTACATTTAAATTCCAATACTAAGTTGCAACAGAGAAATAAAAAACTAATATAAGAAATGAAATTCCAACATACTTGAAAGCTATTCCTGTTAAGGTTGGAAGGTTAGCAGTAGAGGTACTTGATGCTGCTTATTATTTTCTTTCCTGGCAACCCTTTACTCTCTTCCACTATGAATGTCTTCCAAAAATGATGGCTTATCTGTATATATATTTTCTTCAGTTGGCAATAAGTTAGGGTTTCCACTGTGAAATACTCTTTTTTTTCCCCAAATCTAATCACATTTGCACATATATTAGATTAAGTCTATCCTAGAAGACGTCAATGGGTTGTTCTTCTGTAGCCACGTTTCTCTTTGCATCACTTCTCCTCTAAAGAATGGGCGTGTATGCAGTCCAGTCCAGGCCTCCGTGTGTGCATGAAGTAATAGAAGAAAATGGTCCATTCCAAGTTTATGAACTTCATTTTTTTATAGCTTATACTTTTACTTCCAATCGATATAGTTGGCTTGTGGTATGTGTTTTATTTTCTTTTTTAATACTTTGTAGTTCATAATTTTGCGTATTATTATTTTATATTGAGTGCTAAGTAACCATTAATGTGACTTAACTCTTTCCCTTTTCTATTTTTTTAATAGAAAAACAATTTTTAAATGTGCTTATGTAGATATAAATTATTTAAAATTTTCATAAATATCTAATGTGCTTCCTTTGAAGTAAATTGTGTTAATGTTTAATGAGTTTTTTTAGATATGATTATTTAAATATTTCATGAATAATTAAGTTCCTAGAATATTTAATTTGATTTTTGTGAAAATTGAAAAATTTAAAGATTTTGCAATATTTAATTTGGTCTCTTAAGTATTAAATATCTTTGCAAATATTTAATTAGATTTCTTTAATAAATGGTTATCTAAATATTTCTCAATGTTTAAATTAGTGATTCTTCTAGATGATATTTATTGATTCTTGCATCTTATAATATTGATAATTGATAGGTTCTGGAATTGAAAATAATTTCCAATGAGAACGTTTGGAATAACTTAATTTAATAGGATTTTATTTAATAAAATAATTATTAAATATCAATTTAATGGATAGAAAATTATTTCACCATCGTTCATTATTATAATAACTATTAAAATTTAAAATCAAAATAAAGTTTGCCTTAGTAGACTTCCCAACCAAGTCCATGATAAATGTTTATCAAGTTTTGAAATAATTCATAATATTTACACCATTGAATGTCACAACATTCCGATGGTGAGTCCTACTTAAATAAGCCTATCGACTTTATAAACTTCTCCTTGTTTATCACTTTGCTTACGTGGTGGGTTCACCCTGCATACATGGTTGTGGAATTATCTGAATTTAGATTTAATCCTTACTGGTCATAGTTTTCGTATAGATTTTCTTGTCTTTATTATGGATCCTCTCATTTTCTTTCGATCGATTCTTTATGTCCTATGTTAGGAACACTTTTGAACCCATCAAAGTCCTTATTCAAACTACTATTTATTGGGTATTTTCATGAGTCTAGCCTGATTCTCCTTCACATAACTAGTTTCATGTCCTCCAATTTCAATACCATGATTGAAATCGTTTCAAAATTTGATGTTTGTAGATGTATCTAGTGAATTCCTAAATGCTCACTATATGTAGAGAAAGGATGATTGTCAGTCAACACTTAAGAATACTATATCAATGACAATCATCTTCCACTATGTATTCCTTAAAACTTTCACAAATATGATCATTGACATTTTATACATGTGTGTTAGGATGCTATAAATATTATATCATTTCTATTTATTATAGGGACTTATGCTATTTCCCTAATCACTACGCTACTACTAATTGCATCATTGGTATTCATATATATTTATCGTAGAGGATTTACTATCTTTGTAGAATCACTACCATTGTTTCTTGATGATTTGATTGACACTTAGGAAATGGTATCACTGATGTTGGATAAGTCTCTTACATTTGCAGAACCTTATCAATTGTATGGAAAATTATATAATCAATGGCAAAGAATATATGATAAATTCTGCTCTTAGAGTTGTAAAACCTCCTAAATTTTTTGGTAAAGCTATTTTTCATATGCAATAACATCACAATTGATATCATGGTTTTCCTTATTGACAAAAAATCTACATTTCTTAGTAATCGCTAATAATATGACTTATCAGCCATGGTAATTATAGTAGGACATCATTTGCCTTTATGAAATCAACAACTTATCTTTATGTTTCATCTTACTGTTAGGCACTTATTTATCATAGCCTTCCAATATATCGCATTCTTTTAAGACTGGTCAAAAAATTTCATGATAAATTAAATGTAGATAATCCCATCAATGTGATAGTGCCTCTCAAGATTAATTTTCTAGAACTTTGACCTGCTTTGATATCATACTATTTTTTCAAGGACCACTACAAATGTACTAAGTACTGCCATTGTATTTGGTATGTGTGTTCCAAATTCAACATTCTCTTAGATTTATATATAGAGAATAAACCATGAATAGACATGTCCCTTCATAGGACATGTCTATTCATTAATCAAATAATTAATATAATAATATAATAATATAATGTTATATATATATATATATATATATATATATATATATATATATGTTTATACATACATACATACACACATACATACATACATACATATATATACATATATACATATATATACATATACACACACACACACACACACACACATATATATATATATGTATATATATATATGTATATATATATATGTATATATATATATATATGTATGTATGTACATACATACATACATACATACATACATACATATATACATATATATACATATATATATATATATACATATATATATATATATACATATATATATATATATATATACATATATATATATATATATACATATATATATATATATACATATATATATATATATATATATGTATATATATGTATATATATATATATATATAACCTTATATCTCAAATATAAAAAACACATATATAATATGTTTATTTGACTAAAGCTATCAAACATCAACATGCTCCACATATTTGGTCTCCACGTGGCTCCAGTATGCATGTCTAAGAGTTCTTGGATGTAACCTCATTTTTCTACACCATGAGTTCTACTTTTCCTTTGAAAATGTCACTGCTTCTCTTTTCAACATCATAATATTTCTCCTCAAGTTGTTAGACTCTTTTGTTTAGAGGAACTATGCTATTATTGGAATAGTTGGTCCACACACAAGTATACATACTAGGGGGGATGTATCAATATATTCAATATAACTTCAACTTTTCTCACCAATCAATCTTAACATCAGTCAACTGGTAAATCCTACCTACAACTCAACTTGTTAGTTTTATGAAAAAATAGTAAAGATAATCATAGAATCACATAAAATAGTATTTATCTTATGGAAACCTAGCTAGGTTAAAAACTATGATGTGTGATTCGATCCTCACAAAGCTTGAACTATTTTGAAGTGCACTTGGTCGAGAACTTATCTTTGTTAAAATGTTGTACAAGGACAAAGTTAGGTGCCACCTAGTTAATTAAGGGATTTGAATAAGGCCTATGCAAGTCTTTCCTAGTTAAGAGAATCTTGGTTAGAGGACTTCAAAACACAAACTAATATGCCACCCTGTTCTAGGGGATTTAATGCAAAAGACTTCTTACACTCCACCCTTAACAAAATTTACTATTGTAGTGATTAGAAAAAAAAAAGGGGGATGATCTAATTAGAATACTTTCTTTTACTTATCTTGAATATAGATCTCTTTGATTCTCCTTGGACCTTTATGCAACTTTCTCTTCTCTCCCTTAGCTCTATAACTCAAACATGATTACTTATGTGCTTGGTTCTATTGAAAATTGTATGCTTTGTCACTTTTATTGATCAAGAACTCTAGCTTCTCCTCAAGAAAATCTCTTTTTCATCGTGTTTGTGACTTCTTAATGTCACTATTCTCACTCTGAGATTACACTTCACTCATCTTTGTGGATCTCTTGTTATCCACTCTACAATCTAACCTTTTTCCTTGAAGAAACATTCTCTTTTGTCATCTCTAGTACTTTCTATTATTTAAAACCCTAATCTACAAATCCAAAATTTGAATTCTTAAGCCTATACCTAGCTTGTTCTCATATTACTTTTATTCACCATTCTTGTCATACGTAGAAATCAGGGATGTTATGTGACCACGATGGCTTTCTCTAGTGTTGGAAATAATTTAAATTTGAATTCTTTTGTCTATCCTTGATGTGACAACATCATCACCATTAAATGTAATTAAAAGTGCATTCTACCTACTTTGTGATGTGACATTCATGTTTATATTTCTATTAGCTTCCTCTAGCTAACTCAACCTAACCATACTACATGACTACTCATCGTTCCATCTCTTCTGCATACTTGACATCATTCTTTGTGTTGGTGTAAATAAGTATTCACTTATTACACTTACTTAAGTTTACTTAGGTTAATGCATTATTTATTAGTTCCTGCCAAGGCAGGATACTATAGCATTCATTGAAATGCAACTGTTTCATTTAATTGTTCAATAAGATTTGAGTATTTTTTGACAACTTTTTAGATCTCTAAAGTTTTAATATATATTGAAATTTTTAGAATTATAGAGAAAACATTTATCTTCAATATGATTGGCTTCTTTTTGCTACAGTAGTGTTTTTGGCTCACTTAGGAACTTTATACATTCCAATGTGGAAAAAAAGAGAGTAATAAATAAAGTTGAAAAAACACCATAAATATCTTGTACTTATTCTAAAGACAATAATAAATGAATTTTTAAAAGTATCATAAATAGTTTGTACTCATTTGAGAACAATAAGAATCTTGAAATTTATTTATTTATTTATTTTCTACATTCCACAATATTGTTGAAGTATTTTTATTTCAATTTAAAACAAAATTGGCACATAGTGACAAAAATTGTACCACAAGATAGATCAATGTAATTATCCAAACAAAATGAACCTACCTCTACATTATTTTTCAAAAACTATTATTTGTCTTGCTCATCATTAATTGCTTAATACAAAGTAGACATTCTCTTGGTCACATATGATTTAAATGTATTTCTATATTTTTCTTTTACCACAACAAAATCAATATACGTTATGTATCAATGACATTTCATTTTTTAAATTTTGTATTAGCTTATTAGTCAATGTTGTATTTGCATATACAAGTATAATACAATTTATTTTTTAACTCAAATTTTTTTACGAACTAATTGTATGACTAATGCAATAACAAATTATACATCGGCAGGAACTAGACGCTATGCGTCCTTGTTTATTTTGCATTATTTTATTATTTTATTATTTTAAGTTTACTTAGGTTAACGCAACTCTATTTGAGCACATGGTGTCTACAACATTGTTTTGCATGTCACACCCTTGTAGGCTTATCCTCACATCACTGCACTTACTTCTGTGCTTAATGGAGGATAACCCATATCTGGTGGACATGTGTTTGGTTGTATGACACATTATGATGCTAACTTCTATGCATTCTAGAAGCTCTCCTAAGGCCTTTATATTCAGGCACTCCTAGTGTACTATAAGGAGACAATTATTGAATACATTGTTATTTTGATCATACTCTCTCTCTCTTTGGTCTACTGTGTGCTTGTGTTTGAGTTCTTAGTTCCTAGTTGAATTTTTCCCTTAGGCAAATTCTTACATGGTATCAGAGCAACTTGGAGATTTTCTCATCACAAGCCATTCGAGACCTCTTGTTTGCTTCATCACCTTAGCTTGAATCTGACATGCTCCAAAAATTGGGAGTGTCCAGCATTAGATTTGACCTTGCCATTGCGTCCAAAATACTGAACCGGTGAAAATTGACTATAAGCATGCCTACCTTGGCTCAAACTCAATCGTGAGGCAAATTTTTTTTGCAAATTAGAACCCGAAAGCCTTGATTTGCGATATGGGTATGGTCATTTTCAAATCTTTGATTTAATTTTTGGATCTGAATTTAATTTCTCTGTATTACCTATATTTCCATCATATTTTTTGCAAATTTTTAGAAAGTTTTTTTTTAGCCCTACAAGCTGGTTGCAGAGAAAATTTTTGCAAATTTTTAGAAAGTTTTTTTTAGCCCTACAAGCTGGTTGCAGAGAAAATTTTAGCATGTACCGAGCTGTGAGCTCCCAACCCTACACATTATTATTTTATTATGGCACAAGAGTTCTTTTTATTAATCACAGGTTATTATTAATTAATAACCGCGGGCTATATACAATTCTACCTCAAACATCCATCGGCCCATGCCAACTGGCCCAAGCAGCATCACCACACCTCGGTGACCTCCTGATTTGATTTAAGGTTTGTAGCATTCCTTTTTAAAAAAGCGTAGAGCCTTAACCCACTGCGGATGTGGGACTAAACTTGATGCACTTTAAAACTCCCGGCCCAACAACTCCATTTCTGATGCTATTTCTCTTCTCCGGCATCAGTTTCTACAATCTTTCGGCATCTATTTTGTGAGATTCTGGTGGCAAGCGCAGTCTGCCCTTTCTTCGGTCCACATCCTATTCTCTAGCAGTGAAGTTGACCACGTCCTTTTTCTAGCTCGTAGAGTTAAAATTTCTCCCACTTGCTATCTATTTTCGGCTCGTGCGACAATGACTCTAGCGACATTTTGTGTAATTTGGCAGTGATCACCTGCTTTGACTACCAGAAAGCACTCTCCAGCGACTTTTTTTCAAAATGCCGCTTGCGGCGTTCTTGCCCATGTCACCCACTGTGACACGCTGACATCCACGTTTGCCAACTCAATAGGAGTCCAGTCAAGCTGAAATTATCACGTCACCCGTGGATAGCTAGGCCTTTTTTGCCATGTGGATAGCATGGAATTGCCACGTGTCTTGTCCATACAGTATGGACATCTGACTCAGTCTTGCCACATTAGCATAGGGTGCAGATTTTTTGCTAATGTCATCATTTTACTATGTTAAAATTGACACTCATTTGGATGTCATTCTAGGGCGCTTTTTTAATTGCGTTGACGACCATTTGACCATCAATCTTAAACTTGCAATTTTCCTTCCAGACCCCTCTCCAAATTGCTTTTCAATTTGGTAGCCTAACTTTGCGAGCCCATAACTTGGACATCCAGACTTTGATTCAATTGTAATTTTTTTTGAAATTAGTTAGAATTTCCTAAATTTTCTAGCGGTGGTGTTTTTTTCTGGTTTTGGTACACAAATTTTGCAAAAATTGCATTTTTTTGTGATTGTACCTGCATAATCTTGCATTTTGCAACTTCAGAAGCTCTGTACGGGCACATCTGGTCACTTTTTCAAGTTCTATTTTTTTTGAAAGTGCGTGTTTTTTTGTCTACTTTTCAGATTTGAAGTCAGATTCTAGGGTTGTGTGGACCAATTTCTCACTTTCAAAATTAGGCCTTCTTTGACATTGTAAAGCTTTCATTCTTTTTCAGAATTGTTGTAAAAGTAAACTATAGTGCTTAAGTGACAGATTTCAGCCTTATAAGGTAGTTGTAAAAGCAAAATCAGAAAGTCCACTTTGTTCATTTTGACAAGTGGTCCATTGTAAACGCACTACTTATAAAGTGCCAAAGCACCTTTTTTGGGGGGGTCTTTTGATTGAGTGAAAAGTGGGGGTGTGTACTGTGTTTTTGTCTCTCTTTTGTGCTCTTTACATTTCTGCATCATGGGTTTTAAATGTCCTCCTCTAACTTCACGCAACTATTCTACGTGGAAAGATATTGCATGGAGTAGATTAATGGAAAAAGGATATAGTCTTTATGTTGATGGTACAATTACCAAACCTACTGATGCTAAAGAACTCATTGATTGGACAAGTGAAGACTGGAAATATTTAGGTGTAATTAGGAGTTGTGTACATGGGGATCTTCTCTTTCACATTAAAAATTGTTTAGAATCTAAGGAAGCTTGGGACAAACTTGAATAGTTGTATGGTAAAGTGGATGAAGAAAAGGGATTTTAGATTGAGGATGATCTACTTCTCTTGGATCCTAAGAATTATGACACAATTCAGGATTACATCATCGAAGTCAATGAGTATAGGGCACTTCTTAAAGATTGTGGAAATCCCATGAAGGATGATAGGTTGATTCATCACATCCTGAAGAAGCTACCTTCTGAGTATGCCAACTTTGTTTCGAGTTTTAATACTCAGGTTGACCATGGGATCTGCTTACCAGAAGCCTTCCTTTGATGGATTTGCAAAAATGTTGATTTTTCAACAATCTCACTTGGTGGATTTTGGACTTCTCAAGTCATCTAAGACCAAAGCCTTAGTGGCTAGTGATGATCACAAATCTAGTCAAGGGGGAAAAAGCAACAATAAGAAGAAGCAGTGGAAGCAAAAAACACAATCTGAGACACAACAATCCTCCTCTCAACAAGGCTATTCTTCAAACAAGAAAGGAAGTAATGAAAAGAAGGACAAACTCTTTTGTGCCTATTGCAAAAATCCAAATCATGACGAGCATCATTGCAAGACAAAAAGAATCGATGAGTTAGAAAATCTACTCAAGAAGAATAAGATTCAAGTGCCAGGTACTTCCAAGGATTCTACTCCTACCTCTTCAAAAGGTAAAGGTCAAGCACTTATGGCAAACACAAATTGTTCTTCGGAATGGATACCTGACTCAGGTACCTCCTACCACATGGGTTCTTCAAAGCAAGACTTTTCTTCATTGAAGCAGTCAAAGGTGCCACACATCTTTGTGGGAGATGATGCTAAAATGGAAGTTGAAGGGAAAGGACATGTAGAAATGGAAGATGGGGAATTCAAAGATGTTCTCTATGTTCCAAATCTAAGTTCCAATCTACTATCAGTTTACCAAATCACTCACTTTGGAGATGGTCATAAGGTTCAATTCCTTCCCGATTCAGTGATGGTGCACAGTCTAAAAGATGATTCATTAGTAGTAGTGAGGAAAGTCAATGATGACAAGAAGCTTTACTCCTCCCACTTTGTGCTTAAGAGTACTGCCCAAGCCTTGTTAACTCACTCTACTTTACAAATCAATTTATGGCACGAGCGGTTTGGTCACCTTGACTTTCGCTCTCTTCAGCAACTTTTCTCTAAACACATGGTGAAAGGTCTACCTAATATCAACTTTTCTAAGGAAGAGTGTTCATCTTCTTTAGTGGATATGAATCTCAAGGAGAAGTATGATAAAGGGAAGTCTTCTTGAGCTCCAGTTATTCTTCAGCTAGTTCACATGGTATTAGCAGGACCCTTTGTAGTGACTTCAGTTAGCCAAGGTCGCTACATCCTTACATTTGTTGATGACTTTTCGAGATTCACTTGGGTCTTCTTCCTTCATCAACAGAATGAAGTAGTTCATAAGCTTCAAAACTTCAAGACTCATGTTGAACACAAGTCAAGGAAATCCATCAAAGTATTAAGGGTGGACAATGAGAACAGATATGTTGACAGAAGGCTTAAGAACTTTTGTAGAATTGAGGGGATTGATCTTCAGAACTCACCAACATTCAGTCTGCACAAGATAGATGTTACAACTATGAGGATTTGGACTCTCAAGACCATGGAAAGTTGCATGATTAAGGCCAAGTCTCTTTATCCTACACTTGAAGTTGAAGCCATTAGCAGTGCTACTCACATACTTAATAGGTCTCCTCATCTAGCCGTAGATGGAAAGACTCCTTTTGAGGCATGGTGCGGCGGAAAACCAGTTGTCAGTCACCTTAGAGTCTTCGGTTGTCTAACATGGGCTAACCTTTCTTCCAAGAGTTGCAAGGCATTGACACCTACCTTAATCAGTTATGAAGACAATGTGAAGGCTTATAGACTTATGGATCCAGAGACACATGAGATATTTGTGGAGAAAAATGTACATTTTGAGGAAAGTTCACCAAGATTATCCTCTACTCCTCTCCACACTTCATACACCAATAGTGACACCAACGATAGTGACACCAACGATGAAAACTAATAGTGACACCAACGATAGTGCTTCAACTGGTTCAGACAAGTGGGGTTCTGTCGACAATTGTAGTGAGAGGTCACATCAATCCAGCCCATGTGCTTATATTGCCATAGTGAAAGGTCCATCACAACATGGTACATTTGGTCTTCTAGCTCCAACTTTACTTGACTTGGGAGACAAATTTGAGGACTTACATCTTCTCATTGATGATGATACTTCTACAGTTGTTGCGAGGGCTCACTCTGACCCTCATGTCCATTCTCTACATGATCAATCTTTATAGGTTGGTGTGATTGTGGATCCTTATGAATAGAAATTAGTGGAGGTCTCTTTGTTAGTAGAGGAGACAGATGGTTCAGTGGAACAGGTTCTGCAGACATCCTTGCCAGATCTGCATTCATTTTTTTCAGCATAGTTGGAAGGGGTGAACTTCAACATCAGTACAGGGATACTTGAGTAGGTTTTAGGGCCACCATACATCTTTAGGAGTGTACCTTTGCCATTTTTTCTTCCTAAGGGGAGGAACACCATTCTGCATTCATGGACCATCTTCTTCATCGGAGCGACTTTCACTTGTTGGCATTCTTCTTTTGGGGGGGGGGGGAGCCTATTCTGTCTCTCTTCCTTCTTTCATTCTCTTATGTATATACTAGATGCATGTCATAATGGGGGGGTTTTGATTACTCCATCCATCGATGCATCCTTCCTTATCTCTCTTTTTGGGGGAGGGTTTTTCCCATGAGGTTTTCCCTCTTTCCTCGCTTTATGGGAGATTTGCATTTTCATTATGTACATGGGTACCTAATATGGCCTAGTAGCTGGGACCCATTATGCATCTTCATCCTAGTTTGTAAGCTTAAGGGCATTCCCCTAAGTTGCACTTAAGGGGGGGTGTTGGTGTAAATAAGTATTCACTTATTACACTTACTTAAGTTTACTTAGGTTAATGCATTATTTTATTATTTTTATTTATGAGACAATTAGGAGTTTGCACACCTTTTGAGTTTTCATGTTGACAACATAGGAGTACGCAACTCTATTTGAGCACATGGTGTCTACAACACTATTTTGCATGTCACACCCTTGTATGCTTATCCTCACATCACCACACTTACATCTATGCTTAATGGAGGATAAACCATATCTGGTGGACATGTGCTTGGTATTCTAGAAGCTCTCCTAAGGCCTTTATATTCAGACACTCCTAGTGTACTATAAGGAGACAATTATTGAATACATTGTTATTCTGATCATACTCTCTCTCTCTCTCTTTGGTCTACTATGTGCTTGTGTTTGAGTTCTTAGTTCTTGGGTGAATTTTTCCCTTAGGCAAATTATTACACTTTGTATGCATATTCATCTAGAATGACTTTGTTTAAGTGGTAGTCCTTTATCATATCCTCTACTAGGCTTGTGCTTCTCATTTCTTTGGTCATCCTTGTGAGTTCTAGAGTTGTACATACATGCTCAATGTGCCTCATGAGTCTTGTCTTCATATAGGTGAACATTCCTTTTACTTGAAATCAATGATAACTTACTCATAATTGAGTACAATGGTAATTCCATTGGTGAGTCCATAGGCTTTGAACAATTATACCAATAGTGTATAAAGAGAGAAAATGAGAAGGGAGAAGTAGGTGGAGGGAGAGGGAGATAAATGAGATATATCTTTAAAAGGAGGAAAATTAGAGATCAAAATAGACATAAATATTGATGGGGGAAGAGAGAGGGGAGGATGGGAGAGAGACATCAAGTAGAGATAGATGTTAAGTATAGGGAATTAAAGGTCCACTAGGGATACAAGTTGGGGGGAGAGAGAGAGAGAGAGAGAGAGAGAGAGAGAGAGAGAGAGAGAGAGAGGCATGTAATGGAAAGATATGGTGATGGAGAAAGGAAGGGGGATAGAGATAGAGAGATATTAGATAGAGATAAATGGTACTTAAATTGAATTTATGGTGAGAGGAGGTGGAGAAGGGGAGAAATGCAAAATGAGGTAGACAAAGAAATAGAAAAGTAAGACATGAGATATAGAGATTTAGGAGTAAGATCACTAGGGATTAAAAAATACAAATATGTTGATGTGTGTGTGAGAGAGAGATGGGATGATATGCATGAGGTAAAGATAGATGGTAATTAGGAGGAAGAGATGGTGAGAGGGTGTAGAATGGGATAAAGAGAGAAGGGGAAAGTAATATGGGGTGAGAGGGAGATAAAGTGAGGTAGATCTTAAGAAGGTGGAAAATTAGGGATCAAAATAGATAGAAATATTGATTGGGGAAGAGAGAGGGGGAAGGGGAGATAGATAGATTGTAACTATAGGGATTTCAAGGTCAAATTTAATGAGATATAAGGTAGATAGAGAAAGATAATATTTAGGGAATAGAGAGAGAGAGAGAGAGAGAGAGAGAGAGAGAGAGAGAACATGTGAGAGAGTGAGAAGATAATCATCATGGGGCACGAGAAGATAATCATCATGGGGCACATGAGAGAGAGAAGGGAGAGTAGGTGAGAGACAAAATATTGACAAAGTATATATATAGAGAGAGTAGATTGTGATATTTGGTAGGAGAGAGAGTCAAAAAAGGTTATTTGTCTGATAGATATGTGAGAAAGAGAAAGAGAGTGAGAGAAGAAGGAGAGGGTGAGAGATGTATGTTAATTGGGGTGAAATATGGTTATAAAGTGAAGAGAGATGAGATAGAGAGATAAAGGGGAGGAGGATATATATGTGGTAAAGAGAATAACTAGGGCATAGAATTGATAAAGATGGTGATGTTGGTGGGAGAGAGGGGGAGATAGGGAGGGGGAGGGGAGGGGAGAGAGAGATAAATATGGTTATTATGGGGAAGAGATGGTGAGGGGGAAGGAGGAAATAGAGGATGTAGAGAGAGAAAGATGTTAAATTATGACATGAAATAAAAAGAGATTGTGATAAGGAAGGATGTAGCAGAGATAACTATATATCTTTTACTTAGTCTATATACTACATAAAACACTAAATGGAATTATAGCCTTTAGAAAATCCTAATGAAAAGTGATCAATACCAGTTATAATTGCTAACCCAAATTGAATTTTAGCCTTAAGCCTAATAAAATATTGAGCTATAGTGAACTCTAAACCCAACTCTAAATCAAATGGAACTCTAACCTTAATACTGAATTAAATTGAATTCTTTGTTGGAATTACAATAGGAAAGGTAAAATTTTGTAGGAGGGGTGAATCCGTAGTTTAAACTTGGACCCATAAAACATTCACCACACATCCATCTGATACATTCAATGAGTAAACTAAAATAACATGTAAAGCATGTACATCTTTACATGTTATTTCAGTTTACTCATTGAATGTATGAGATGGATGTGTGGTGAAAGTTTTATGGGTCTAAATTCAACTCCCCCTCTTAGAATTTTACCTTTCTTATTGTAATTTCAACAATTGGTATCAGAGCCTTGCTCTCTGAAAGAGAAGCTTTGTAGCTTTGAGGAAAGATCTTGGAAATTGAAGTCTACAAGTTGGGAAAGAATATTGAGAATTAGAAAATTTAAATACATCTCATTCTACATCAATTGAATCAAGCAAGAGAAGATTTAAAGAAATATTTGAAGAGAAGGAAGGAAATTGTTATTGAGGAGAATGACATACAATACAGAGAGATAAACACTACTAAGCTATTTGATAATGGAGACTCCAATGAATTTGATGTAGCAGTTGCAAATCTAATGGAAAAGAATAGAATTCAAGTAGAGAAAATTAGAAATATCAAGTTAGAGCAAGAATCACAAGCCATACTGCTATGTGTAGTGACTGAATAGAAGAAGAAAACCATGTAAGACAAAGCTATGATTGAAGAAGAGAAAAAAGTTTTGGCCAATAGACTAAAAGAGAAATCACTAGAACTAAACAAGATTTCCAACATGAAAATGGATACACTGAGTCAAATGATGAATGCCAACTATGAATTGAATGTCAAGGATATTGAAATAAAAATATTGAAGTTGCAGAATGAACAATTGCAAAGTGACCTAAAAAGGGAAAAGGAATTTTCTGAAAGTTTCATAAACCAAGTGAAGCCATCAAATACTTTGAGAAATTATTAAGATCCCCTAGATCTAATAATGACACATCAAGACTGGGATACACAAGCATTGAAGAAGGAGAATCATCCAAAAGTGCTGAAGAAAGGAGCAACAAAGGTAAGAACTCCAAACCTACTTGTCATAATTGTGGTAAGAATGGACATATTGTTAATGTGTACAAGAACAAGACTACAAATCAGAATGCCAATCATAAGAGCATGGTTCATTGTCATAAGTGCAACAAACAAGATCATTAGGCACATGAATGTAGAACCAAGACCATGGATGCACAAAGATTTGAAGTATATTGCTACAACTATTAGAAGTATGGACATAGAGCTTTTGAGTGTAGATCCAAAACCATGTGGTCATCAAATAGGCAAAAAAAGGTAAGGAACAATGACAATTCTTATAACTAAGATTATAATACAAGATATAGCTATCATTATTGTCAAGAATATGGACATGTTCCTAAGAATTGTATTAGGAAACACTTCAGAGGTGACTACAAAAGGTGATTGAGTCAAACCGCATGTTTTAGCTATTTGAAGGCTGGTCACATTAGCAAATATTGTCCAACAAAGTCAAAGGCACCAAGTTGTGAATTTGATAAAGGAAAAGGCAAGGCAGACATTGAAAATATTAGAAATGAAATGAACAAGACATGGAAGAAGAAATATGATTGTAGTACATCAAATGGAGAAGGGATCACTTCACCCAATGGGTCAGGTGATCACACCTCATCAAACTAAGCAATCAAGAGGTATGTGGGATTGATATTTAGAGGTTATACAATACACCAGTTCCAAAAGGATTTAGTACTAAAAAGATTACATTAGCATGAATAAAAATGCAATCTATTTTATTAGGAATCCAAGAAAAAATGTTAAGTTTTTCACATTACTGCCGAGCATGAAAAGTTTCCTGTATGTGTTGAGTGAAATGCAAGAGGATGCCAAGCTCATAATGGTTGTTGAGTGAATGAATTGTTAATGGATTCTAAGTGATCCTAAAATTGGTTTATGCCAAGCTTACAACTATGTAAGCACTCAACATTAATTACAGGTTTTCAAAGGGTATTTTATCAATTTTTAGCTCATTTCACATCATTTCAAAATCGAGAAAGAGAAAGGAGAGTAGAAGGTGATTTGGAAATCCATTCAAAGTGATTGTAGAAGGTTTGAGCAATGATTCATCACTAGTTCATCAGATTTTATAAGGTATTTATCAAGAGTCGAGCTACACTGTTTATATTTTTGTAAACCCTAGTTTCACACAATGACATCTAGCTCAAAGAATGTAGAGGATAAAGAGGTTTTAAACATTCATATGGTTAGTAATGAAGTTAATTAACCTTTATTTAAGGCCATACTAGACATTTCTTACAAGCAAGACCCCTCTAGTGCATTATCCATGATACCACTAAATGTTTTAATGGTGCAAGATGTTAGAAAATATTACAACTATAAAATAGAAAGTATTGGTGACATGGAGATCAAGGAAGCATACAATAGATTATGTGAGAATGATGTGTTGAAAGAAGAATTCAAAATTGTTGAGAGGAAAGGGTTAAATTATGCCCTAGATTTTCTAAATGTATTCAAAATAGAATGGATTAGGATAGTACTTAGAAAGATTCATGATGGTTCATTGTGGTTGGATAATAGACCTATCAAGATAACCAAAAGAATAATCCATAGGGTCACTGGTTACCCTACCCTAGATCGGCCTAAGACAGTAAGAACTGATTCAAAGGAGGTAATTGTTGGAATTAAAAATGGGAAATATATACTTTTGAGAGGGTGGGGGGGGGGGGGGTGAATTAGAAGTTCAAACTATAACAATTAAAACCCTTTTTACCATTCATTAGATGCATGTAATAAACTGAAATGAAATGTAAATCAAATGCATCAAATAAGCATATGCATATTTGACACCTAATATGATTATCCAGAAACTCTCCAATGAGAAGTTAAAATTGGGGTGGGTATGACACCCATAATTCTTCACTATTGCAGCAATAAAGTGTCACCTGTTAAGGTTACAAAATGTTGACCATGAAACATGATCTACTCTGTGAAAGGCCTGCCCTGTTAAAGGCTTACAATAGACTATTAAATCTCACTCTATTAAAGGATTTTAACACCCTATTAGAAGTGTTCCTGATTAAAGGACTTTAGAACATTCACTTGGAATGTCACCCTATTAAAGAATTTTGCAATGATTATTAAGTCAACCTTAGTCCAAAGGATTTCACTCTACTAATACAATTGTTAGAAAGTAACATAGAATGTTTGATCTGATGACTTACAACTTTAACTTGCTAGTTTCAAATCACCATTCTGTCCTTCTTAATCCTTTTTGATCTGATTTGCCAATGCCATGTCTTCAATCCTCTATTTTGTAAATTGATTATGCAATTCTTTCACTTTGCTAAGTCACCTTGAATGTTTTATGATCAATTCACCCCTTTACTTCTTTCTACTCTTTGCTCACATACATACTGAATTATGGGGTTTTTTCTTCCTTATAAAGACCTTGGTGGCTTAGGATTAGGTATGAATCTATGACTGAGATTCATCCTTTTTGCATTTAACCTTTCCAATTTTTTGATTGCTTGCATGTTGATTTCATAGGGAGCCCAAATAGATTTGTCCTTATCTTTAAAAATTCTAGATCTATTCATAATCAACATAAAAATGGTTTACATAGTTGTTTGTGCTATCAAAAACAAGTAGATCTAATCTATGTTACTCAACACTTGATAATACTAATGGTTGACACATACTATAGTTCTATTTCTAGCTCGACACATGAATTGCTCGTCATCAACTACTTGCTCGACACTTGAATCACTTGGCATGGTCTATCTACTCGGCACTTGAGTGACTTGACACTCATTGCAACTCGACATCTATACATATTATACTCAACATGTATACTAGCTCAGCATGAACTTAGTAAATATCTTAAGTGTGTTGACACTCAATTGTCAAAACCAGTTTGAGATCAATAGTAATTGAGAAGAACACTGGAGCTATATGGAACAAGAGAGGCAATTGACACAATTATTGATCCTTTGATAGACTTTGCTGTAAGAGTTATTTCACACAAATTCTACCAATCTAGTAGATTGACTAGTGTGTCTTGTATAGTAGTGGATCTGGGATATAAAATTGTTAAGAAAGATCATACATATGATCTTGTAGAGTTACAATTACAACAACTAATGGAGAACCTTGGAGCAATAAGGAAAACTAATAGTGAACAATGTAAATTTGGTTCTATTTTGATATGCATATTCTCTTATATTCAAAACACATTCCCTACATTTGGCACTATGGGATGGAAAACAAATAGATTAGTGGCAGTGCAGATTGGTGAGTATATTGAACAATTGGGTGAGAATTTTGAATCTGTGATAACAAGCTATTTTGAAGGCTTCAAGTAGTCAATGAAGAAGAGATTGAGAATACCAGTATCTCTAGTAGAAAAACATTATGATGATGTCTATTTTTCGGTAGATGCTGGCTATAGTTTTGTACAAGTTGCTACACCAAGGGTGAGATGGCTGAGGCCACTTGCATATGAAATAAATGTGGATGAGGCCTCTACAACTATTACTATATTACTTGCAGAAGAGGTAGATAAAAATGCTAAGGCATTTGGAAACTATGAAATGGAAAAGTCCAAAATCACAATGGAACTAAAGACTACCTCAGTTATTAAGAAAAAGGATAAGTTTGTAAAGAAATTAAAAGCTAAATTTGTTGAGGGTGCCAAGTAGGAAGAAGAAGAAGAGGAAGACGATGAAGAGGAAGAAGACATCTAGGAACAAGCATCACTTGCACTCATAGAAGGAATGGGAGAAGACCAAGAAGAGGAGGAGATTGAAGTTACTAAAGGTGTCAAGGGAGAAGAAGCTGAGGAAGAACCTACTCTTGCTGAGCCAAAGAAGAGTAAGGCTAAGGCCCAACTAGTGAAAAAAGCCAAAAAGGTAGCCAAGTTAAGTCAGCCCAAGACAACTACACCTACTACAAGGGCTAGTGCACATTCAACTACACAAAAGGAAAAAGAGAAGAAAAAACCTATAGAACAGGGAGGTCAAGAGTAGAAAAGACCAAGAAAGAAATATGTTACACAAGCTGAGTTTGATGAGGAGAAAATAGAATCAGATGACAATACCCAATTCAAGGTAGTGAGTCACAATCCTCTATCAATTCTTGAAAATTTATGTGAAAATATTAAACATATTGCAGACTTATCAGGATTTACACATGTAGATTTTGATAATTTGGGTAAAGTGGAGAAAAATCAAGTGGAGGAAGCTATATATGCCATGATGGCAAAATTCAAGAGTACTCCACTAGAAATTGCCAACTCAATGCACAAGAGTTTATACGATAGAGTTGAACAAAAATGGCACTATTATCTCAACTTGGAGAGAGAAATAAGAGAAACCTCACTTGCACAAGTGATGCCTAAACTCAACAAGGAACATATTGCTAAGGCTATGAAGAAATATGCAGTTAGGTTTGTACCTAAATATAGAGCCTTTAGCATTTTACAAAATAATATTGAAGATGTAGTTAAGAAGTCCACACAAATGTAGAAAGTAACATATGGGATTGATATAATAAAGGAAGGGGAACAAGAGCCTATTGAGGTGAGAGATACTGAGGAAGATGATAACAATGAGGATACTGTTGAGGGAGGAACACAAATGAATATAGATGACAAGGCAACAACTAAGCCAGAGCAACAAGAAGAATAGAGTGTGCAAGACACACAATTGCCTAATATTAGCCCTCAACATGTAACTAATGAGAGTACTGAAACAATATATGTTAAAGATGTTTTTGATGTCACAACTTAGAACATCAATCCCCTTACATAGGAAAATCTCAAGAAGATACTTGATCAGTCCACACTACAGGAAAAACTTTTTGATAATCTTATATTGGTGTGGAAGAATTGTAGAAGACAGTGACTGATACAACAAGGGTAGAAGTGAATCCACAAGAACCACCTTCTATCATCCCTCAAGTCACTCATGTACAACCTTTGAACAAAGTACCAAAAGCCACATTAGAAAAGGTTGATACAATTGCTAAGTTTGATACAGTTGAGCAGAGTACAATGGAAACACAAGGCACTACAGAAACACAGAGTGGAATAGGTCAAATAATTTTATTTGCACCTACAACACAAGCACAAGCTGTGTCACAAGGCATTGTAATAGAACAGGGCAAGCCTAAAGAGATAGATTTGACACCATAAATAAAGGAGTAAACAACAATCCAAGCCCTAGTAACCTTACTAGTATCTGGCACTCCTTCCACTCAAACTCTTCAGAAGCTGAGCATAGATGCAACACGATTGTAGATCTCAGTGCTGAGCCTAAGTTCATCAAAGGTAGACAAAGTCATACAATATGGAGATGTGAGCCTTGATGAAGAAATTTTTCTACCAAATTATCATTATGCTACAATGACCATAGAGCAAATGGGTATACTCTAGGAAGCCCTAGCAAGGAAGAAGCATCAAGAAATGCTTAGACAAGAGCATAGGCAGAAGTAGGCATTGCAAGATATCAAAGACATCTTTTTAGATACATTTAGTCTGCTAAATCTAGATGAGACCAAGCTACTAATTAAACAACTAAAAAACAAAATGGAAAAGGTTAGTGATGCAAACCTAGACACAAATGCCAAATTGTTAAAATGTTCATAAAAGAAATTCCAAAGAAAAGTAAATGAAAAGATATAAGGTGACATAGCACTAACACAAGTTGCATTGGAAACTAAGTTTAAGGATGTGAAGAAGGTATTTGAGAACATTTTCTCATTGTACACTAAATTGTGTAATCCAACACTCTTCACTCAAGAAACTAGAAGTCACATTTTGAGCCTAGAGAGCCACTTCAATGCATCATTTGCAAAGTTTCCTATGAATCCAGCTCAAGGTGAGAAGCACTTCAAGGCTTTGATAAAAACCTAGACTCAGTTAGCTACATTGTTAAAAAATGAGGCCAATATAAGGGCCAAACTGATTAGCATCCAGACAACTTTGACTTCCCACATGGAAATTTTGCACAAGGAACTAGGTTATGCTGCAACTCTCATGGAGAAAGACCCAAATCTTTCAACATTAGATGACCTAGTCCACCTTGCTACCGAGATGGCCATCCAAATCAGGCCTTTGGATGTAGCATGTGAGAATTGGGATGCTACTCTCAAGATTATCTTAGATGTCCATAAATCTTTTCTAGACAAACACACTATAAGTGTATAGCCCATTGACATAAGTATCAAAAAGGGGAGAGGGAGATAATGGGGGAGAGTAAGAGGAAAGGGGGAGATATAGATTTTGGGAGAGCAAGAAAAAAATAGTATGAAGTCAAAGTGTATTAGATGAGACACATTTACTTAGAAGGAGTACAAAATTTTGGTTATAGAACAGGCCTATCAACTTAGGGGGAGTTATCAAATTTTTAGGTATACAAGTTGTTACAAACTTTTGAAATTTTGAAATTTTGTACATAAGCCGAGTTATAGATATGTTATGCTCATAAGATTAAGGATATTATTGCATACTCAAGTGTTTTTGACACTCATGTCAAAGGGGGAGATTGTTGATCTTAGATTGGTTTTGACAAATGAGTGTCCACACACTTAAGTCATTTACATAGTTCATGTTGAACAAGTAGTACATGCTGAGCACAACATGTATATTATAGAGCATGCCAAGTACATAGTGAGTGTTGAGCCACTCATAAGCCGAGTCACTTGAGTGCTGAGTAGACAGTGTATGTTGAGTGATTTAGGAGCCAAGCAAGCAGTGCATGCTGAGTGATACATATGCCGAGTCATAGTATAAAGACAATATGTGTCAGGCATCAAAGACTTTAGATGCCAAGTGAAATAGTTTTGTCATAGTTTTTTTTAATGGCTCAAACAACTATGTAAACCTTTTTGAGCCAACTAAATATTGAATTATGATATTTAGGAGATAAGGATGAATCTTAAGTTGGATTCCTAATGCAATATATGCAACCAATTAGAAAAAAGGAAGGATTAAGTGGAAAAATGGATGGATAATAGCTGTGGATTCATACCTAACCCTATGCCACCTATGTCTTCTTAAGGAGGAAAAAACCATAAAATTTCTATGAATGTGGAAGGAGTGAAGAGAGTAGTTTGCATGCAAAAATAGAGCATTCATGGTGGCTAAAGAGTTATGAAGTGAGAGTACATTGTAGAATCAGTTAAAAGAGAATAGAGGAAGAGAAGTGAGTACAAGAAAGAGACATCTAATCAAGAAGGATCAAGAAGACATTAGTTTAGAGGTGATATGTCATCAACCAACCAAGTGCTAACCGCATGATCATTGCTGAATCATTCTAGCAAGTGAATCAGTCAAATTTTTTAAAAGAGTAGTCCTAATAGGCTGTATTGAAATCCCCTAACAAGGTGTTTACTTAATTTTGAGCTAAAACCCTTTAGCAAGGCACAATTCTAATAGGGTGTTGAAATCCTTTAATAGGGTGAGACCTAATAGTCTTTGTAAGCCTTTAATAGGGCAGACCTTTCACGGGGTACATCATGTTTCATGGTCAAAACATTGTAACCTTCATTGGATACACTTTATTACTATAGTAGTGAAGATTTGTGGGTGTCATCCCCACCCCAATTTTTCCTTCTCATTGGAGGGTTTCTAGGTAATCATATTTGGTGTCATATGTGTTTGAATGTTTACTTACATGTTGTAGATGTACATGCTTTACATGTTATTTCAGTTTGCTCATTGAATTTATGAGATGGATGTGTGGTGAAAGTCTTATGGGTCTAAGTTTTAACTACTGATTCAACCCCTCCTCAGAAGTTTACCTTTCCTACTATAATTCCAACACACTCATTATAATCATTTTGCACATGAAAAATATTGAATTATAACCATAAACCAAATAATATCTTAACCTTAAAATGAATCAACTAAACCTAACTAAATACAAATCTATTCACTAAACTGAATTGAGTACTAAGCCTAATACTAATTGAATAATAAACCAAATTGGACACTAACACTAACCCTAATTAAATACTATACTATATTGATGATAAACCATACATTAAATTACCAATATAATCTAAAATCCTAATGTAATGATATAAAAAGATTATTCTAATTATAATCTAGACACCAATACAAAGACAAATTATTATTTTATTCTTTGGACTTGGTCTTGCCAATGTTACTAGCTATATATCTATTATATATTAGATAATATTGCATGATTAGAAAATGGAAGCATACCAACCACACATTAAATGGAGGGGGAAGGCCAAGATCCACCTCTTTTGACTAGATTGGGTTGATACAAGAGGAAGTACACATCTAAACCTAATAAAAAGAGGAATGAATGATTCAGGTTAAATTCCCTCTCACCTCCACATTAAGAGGGTTTAAGAAAGATTAACAAAGTAATGCTAAATGTAAAAGGGTATGGTAAAATGATAAAGTACGTAGAAATGAAAGAGATAAATATGATATACCTTATGTATTAAAAGTTGAATATATGTCATCAAATAATGGTAAAAGATGCTACAACTCAAAGTCTAGGTTGAAAGCTGCGATGCAAAAAAAATGTATAAATCATTCATCAATCTATCAAGGGTGAACTGGATGATCAGGGGAAAATTGCAACCTTGATATAATTCATGCAACACTAATTTTGATTTTTTGCTTCTGCAGAGAGCCAAAAAGGATATCCAAATCGATAACTAGTTCGACAATCTAAGGTCCAAAGCTTGAAAAATAAAAATGTTATTTTTTTTTTTTGTTTGTAGGGTGGGGGGGTGTTGCCTTAGTTGAACCCTGGTTTTTGGAATTAACGTTGAATTGAAATAAAGATAGAACATTAGGCAGTAGTATGATAGATCTAACATGAAGCAATACAAATCTATAAATATGCTCTTTAATTTGGAATGTAATCAAGTATGTAGATGCAATAGTTTTGACTCAACTTTAAAACCTTAGGAAGGAAATCAAAGTGAAACCAAAACCTTCATGAATTTGTGTATTTGAAAACCACCTTATAGATGAGTGTAGATCCTGAGTGGATGAATGTAAAAGATGCAACAAAGGATTTTGGATGAAGGGAGATCTTGAATGTTGAAAAAAGGATGTAACATAAATTCTTTTCATAACTTGAATGCATAAATCCTCAATATTCAATGGAGGATGCTTCAATGCCTTGAACTCTTGAAGAATTCTTGAGATCTTGAGAGCTTGAGATTTAGTACTTGAACTTGTGAATGCATGATGTGAAAATGAGGAAATGGAAGGGTTTATATAGATCTCCAAATTGACTAGATCCTACAGATTGAACTACCTAAGAATTAACACCCCAAAGTTATCTGGATATAGGAACTAGATAAGGGGCCCAAAAAAGGTCCCAATCAAGGTGTATAGTGCGCTGACAATTAGGGGCTAGAACCTTTGGGATCCTCTCAAGATCCCAAAACAAGTCTTGGTTCCCAAAAATCAGCCGCAGAGTCTAAGATATAACAATTTTAGTTTGTAGAGAAGATTCCAAGTTGATAGATGAAGGGAAGAGAGGACCTAGGAGGATAGATCCTTTCAAGCTTAACACCATGAAAATAAGATCTTTAAAGAGGATCTATAAGGTTTTACCCCAATTCCACCTAGGAGAAAGGACAAAAAAGGGAAGAAAGGATGAGGGATGCAAATGGATGATGATGTCACCTTAAATGGGTGCTAAATTATCATTAAATTGGAGTGCTTTCAATTTAATATGGTATATTTAGCCCCTACTTTAGTGAGAGTGTAGATCAACCCACACTTGTGCTATGATAAAGAGAAGAAGTGGAGAAGAATTTGGAAAATTACAACAAGATAGAACATCACTAAGTAAAAGGGAATAATAGCCCAAGACCAAGGGTCCTAAATCCACATCCATGCATTGGGGTACACTAAAAAACAAAGCTAACAAGAAAAAGATACAAAAAAGAGGTTACTGCTAAATATAAACCCAATTCAACCAATGAGAGAGACCTCAACTAAAGAAACATCTCTCCCTCTAATATCATATCTAAAAATATATTATAAGTGTTGGAAATATAGGATAGGGTAGGTTACTAAGAGGGGTGGGGTGAATTAAGAACCAATAAAACTTATTCTTATTTCACCAATTAATGCTTCATATATATTTTGATCTAATTGCATGCATGAAAAATTGAAAGCATTAAAACATTCATAACACTTTGACACAAGATATGGTGACCCAAAAATCTTCCAAATAGAAAGTAAAACTGGGGTGGGGATGATACCCACAAGCTTTAGTACTATAGTATAAAGTTGGTCATTTAAGGCTTACAATTGATCACTTCTGATGATCTTCCCTATTAGGAGCAATAAGGACTACTAGGTCCACCTTGCTAAAGGATTTACAAAACATACAATGAAGTATGCACTTGGTAAAGAAATTTGAAAAAGACAATTAAGTCTACCTTGTGAAAGGATTTAACTGTTCTTCCTGTTAGGATGAACCAGTCACTGATCTCTAATCCATAACTCTGATTTTCTGCTTGAGATTCCTTTGGAGTGTAATGATCACCTTGTGATATTGCTATCAGGATTCAATTGTGTGATTTTGAGTCAAAATCATTGACCCATGTTTCATGAGTAGTGACTCAACACAAATTCATCTCTCATGAGAATAAATGGAACACTTAGCAATCATTAGATCTAGGTGATGCTCATAGGGGTGAAGCATTGAGACTTCCTGAGAGGTCACCCATCCTAGTAATACTCCTACCTGAGCAGACTTAACTATGAAGTTTCCTCCATGGTTAAACCCAAAGCTTGCAACCCCATATGAAAAACCTTCACCAAGTTTTGTGTCTTATGAACCATTCATTAGAAACCCCCTTAAGCTCATCAATTGATAAGTAGGAGGTAATTTCCACAACAAGTTAATTTGTGATATTGCTATTAGGATTCAACTATGTAATTTATGAGTTAAACTCATTAACCCATGTTTCATGAGTAGTGATTCAACAAAAATACATATCTCATGAGAATAAATGGAACACTTATCACTCATTGGATATAGGTGATGCTCATAGGGGTGAAGCACCGAGACTTCCTGGGAGATCACCGATCCTAGTACTACTCCAAATTGAGCGCGCTTAACTACAAAGTTTCCTCCATGGTTAAACCCAAATATTGGAACCCAATTTGAAAAACCTTCATCAAGTGTTGTGCCTAATGAACAATTCATTAGAAATCCCCTTAAGCTCATCAATTGATAAGTAGGAGGTAATTTCCACAACAAGTCAAATTGTGATATTGCTACTAGGATTCAATTATGTGATTTTGAGTCAAATTCATTGAAACATGTTTCATGAGTAGTGATTCAACACGAATCCATCTCTCATGAGAATAAATGGAACACTTAGCACTCATTGGATCTAGGTGATCCTCATATGGGTGAAGCATTGAGACTTCCCAAGAGGTCACCCATCCCAGTACTACTCTAGCTTGAGTGCACTTAATTACAAATTTTCCTCCATGGTTAAACCCAAAGCTTGCAACCCCATTTGCAAAACCTTCACCAAGTGTTGTGCCTTATGAACCATTCATTAGAAAGCCCCTTAAGGTCATCAATTGATAAGTAGGAGGTAATTTCCACAACAAGTCAAATTGTGATATTGCTACTAGGATTCAACTATGTGATTTTGAGTCAAACTCATTGAACCATGTTTCATGAGTAGTGATTCAACACAAATCCATCTCTCATGAGAATAAATGTAACACTTAGCACTCATTGGATCTAGGTGATCCTCATAGGGATGAAGCATCAAGACTTCCCAAGAGGTCACCCATCCTAGTACTACTCCAACTTGAGTGCACTTAATTACAAAGTTTCCGCCATGGTTATGCCCAAATCTTGCAACCACTTTTGCAAAACCTTCACCAAGTATTGTGCCTTATGAAACATTCATTAGAAATCCCCTTAAGCTCATTAATTTATAAGTAGTGATTCAACACAAATCCATCTCTCATGAGAATAAATGAAACACTTAGCACTCATTGGATCTAGGTGATGCTCACAGGGGTGAAGCACCAAGACTTCCCAAGAGGTCACCCATCCTCATACTACTCCATCCTGAGCACACTTAACTATGAATTTTCCTTGGTTTAACCATGGAGGAAGCTCCATAGTTAAGCACACTTAGGCTAGATTAGTATTGGGATGGGTGACCTCCCAAGAAATCCTGATGCTTCACCTAGATCCAATGAGTGATAAGTATTCTATTTATTCTCATGAGAGATGGATTTGTGTTGAATAACTATTCATGAAACATGGGTCAATGAGTTTGACTCAAAATCACATAGTTGAATCCTAATAGCAATATTAAAAATTGACTTGCTGTGGAAATTACCTCCTACTTATCAATGATCACCTTGTTGTGATAGATAAATATTTAGTGCTCCTAATACTACTTGTAGCCTTCTTAATTCACAATTCTACTCTTATTTTATTCACATCATATGTTCTTCTATGTCTTATTTCGATGTGATACAATACATTACATATATACCAACCCAAATCATAATCCACGAAAGTTGGCTACAATACAAGTTTTAGCAAAATACACAAAGTTGGCCCAACTGCTGGTACTCATGTTCTGAAGACAAACTCGATGAGGTTTTGATACTCGAAAACCATTCTCAACACTTGACATTGTCATACTCTCGGTAGACGTAGAAGCTAAGTTCATACTAATCACTTCCAAGTAGTCTAAACTAGGTCAATACTGGTGACTCAGTGAACACTATGGAACTCAACATATAAAATGAATCACTTGGTTGATGCTTGGCTTGGTCAACACTTGATTCACATCATTGATGCTATGAACTTGGTAAACACTAGAGTCCACAGTTTTCATTTTGCAACTCAATAAATACTATGAAGCTTGGTTTGCATTGACACTCATCAACTTGGTAGATATTTCTTGGTGTGAAATGAATACTGATTATGGAACTTAGTAGAACCTAAATTACTCATTTAACACTATAAACTACAAGATAATCTCGGTAGCTACTAACCATTTGACTAAGTGTGAGTCACTAATAAAAAAACTTGACCATAATGTCAATAATCTCCCCCTTTGGCATTACTGGCAAAACAACTTATCAATCAAAAACTAAATTTTCAAAATTTAAAGTTCAAAACATTCTTTAGTCACCATCCCATGTCTTTAACTTGGTAACATACTTTTTTTTTGAGATTTTTCAAAATTTCTTTTGTGAGAGATGTTTTCTAATTATTTGCACATGTATATGTATGATATTATGCTGCTCCCCCATGCATATATACATGTATTATACTTACTATATATCTCATATCTTTATATCACATCTTCTGCCCCTTTTTGACATATGGAAAAGGTGTATGCTACATGGTAATGCCAAAATGTGACAAGAAGTCAGAATGTACCTTCAAAATCAATGCCATTATCTTGTCCCAATTTTTCTATAACACCTTTCTTGCATGTAATGTAATCTATACTTCTACTAATAACTCCATCATGCAATTAGCTATGGAGAAGTTATTATCATGGATGAGAGTTTTGGCATGTGCAATGTGTTTCTTCAATGCATCCATGTGTTAGCTCATGATTTAACAGAGTTTAAACAACCAAGTATGCAAGGCAAGAATGCGTCTATGGGCAGCTATCTCCAATAATGGACACACTTCACCAAGAACCTGGGCCAACTACAAGGCTACACTCCTGCACTTCAGGCTCTGCAAAACCTAGGCGGGTATACCTATAGATTCTTTATATGGTACCAATTATCAAAGCATACACCAAATCTAATGTAAAGCAGATAAAAACCCCTAAATCTTCTATACTTAACCATGAATCACAAGCATGAAATAGCTAATAACATGACTCATGAAATTGGCAAGCTAAGTGCGAGTTAACATTGAATAGATTTCAACATAAAAGGGAAAATTGATTTAATATGTTGATAACAACAAGACCCAAGTATGAGCAACCAAATCTAATGATCCTATCTCTGATCAGTGTCGTATCTATTGGGAAATTAAATGAATTATAACCATACATCTTCTAGAAATCTCAGACATATCTCTACATCAAGATCCCTGATCTATCCTTCACTTTGTGAATTGACATCTACTACAAAATGAATCTCATACTCAGAACATCCTATCATGAAATCTATAAACCCTGTGACAAACATCAAGCAATTACATGGTTCTTTGCCCCACTAGTAAGACATTTTAATCACATACATTCCTAAATGAAATGCAACCTAATCTATGCTCTTTGATCACAAATTAGAAGAAATAACAGATCCATAATCAGGAGACAAGATTCAGACTGAACTTAACACCTTTGCTGCTCTTTATTTGCTTTCCTTGAAATCAAATACATGAAATGTACATAAATTAACTCATAGATCACCTAACATAATAGAACTATTTGCATAAAACATAAATGTTGTTCAATACCATAGAGAAATGCTGGGTGTACGGCTTTCACAGCTTGAGCAGAGCTCCAAGAATCGGAAATAGAAAACCAACCAACAACCTTTTTCAAGAGAAGAAGAAAGAATATGTATGGAGAAGAGAATTCCTGGATTCAATTTATGACTGACATCTATCCTTTTTGAAATCCTTCCCAAGAAGATCAAAGACCTCTTTCTAACTTCTCTCTATAACTACATATTAGATCCTCTTCATTCCACCTCTCAAAGGCATCAAAATATCTCAAAATCTGATGATGAGAAAAGTAACTGATTTTGGTGTAAAAATGAACTCAGGGAAACGTAACAAATTAGTTAAAATGGTCTTGAGAAGACAAGAAAACAACCCCAAGTTGATTTTCTTCACTTTTAGATTGCAACAGACCTTTAAAACTGTCCTCTAACCAATCTTAATCATCAATGAAGAACTCAACCTATTCTGTTGCCAATGCCCTAAATTTTACAAATTGGCCTATAATTTGAACTAGGAAGCACCTGTGCAAAAATTGACTTCAGATTTGGAAAGTTCAGCTCTTCTTGGTTCTGGTGGTATATTGGAGTGCACGTTTTGGTGAAAAAATTCCCTAGAAATGGTTGTTTGAAGTTTAGACTTCTGCTCATAGGTTTGCCATTATTTTTTGTAAAATTTTTAACTTTCATATAGTTTAAACTATATAAAGTTCAGACATGATTTTAAAGATCTCTAGACTGCATGTTTGGAGAAATTTTTTAAAGAAAAACTTTTTTTTTTAGCCTTTGAAATTTTCCCTCTCAAGTTTCATTTTGAGTCAACTCTGTTTGACCAAAGATGACACGTGGTGCATTCTAACTGGACATCTTCATCAGTTGCATGTGTCGTCTTCTCACTAACTCGCTATGGTAAATCTTGTGCATCTTTCGCTTGGCGAGTTAGTGATGACCCTCTGATTTGGACACATGTCACGATCTCGTTGCAACTGATTTGAATTTGCCACACCACCTCCTATTTGCTGCCACTTGGCACAATCTGATTCATTGTTGCTCCTACACACAGGACCCACAGGCTCATCCACCCCTCACCGAATTTCAACATTTTTTCAGCAGGTTGCTATGTTGCTACTGAAAAACCTTGCCATTTTTCGATGCTGAGTTAGCAACCCATCGAATTTTCTACTCTCCGGTGTACTTGAAATTACTAACATCATCGTCCCTTTGTTGCATTGACTGCAAAAATTTATCATTTTAGCCCCGCGGGCCCCACACAAGGCCAAGCACTGCCTTCAAAAGTCGTGAGCGTTTAAGACTCTTATAGTTTGAGTGCTTGAGTATTTAAAGGTTTTAGAAAACCCTCCCCTTACAAATGTGGGATACAAATTCATATGACATTTAACTTCTATTTATGCTGCACAAATTCTTAAAAATTGTGGGCTTCTTTGCTAGATTCCCCTGCTTGCCACGACCTTGTCTTCCTTGCGACCTGTGATGCTCTTATTTTTACATTGCTGTAGCTTTGTTGAAACCGTGGTATCTTCCTTTGCAAACACAACGTGTTTTCCTTACAATGGCGTGAGGATTTCTCTGTTCTCACAACTCTGCCCCTACACAAAATGTGAATCATCCTCCTTTTAAAATTTTTGGGTGACTTCCTTTCCTTTTGGCATCTCCTCTGCCTGCGTGAGGCTCCTTCCTCCTTTCATGCAAGTGGATGGCTCTATGCACAGGCTGCAGCTTTAATATTGATATTTCCCACTTAAAAATGTGGATGCATCTTTTTCCAAAGGTTATTCTCTCTTTTGTGTGGACTCCTTGAAACTAAAACATCCCTTGCATGAGCACCTTCTTTTAGATGCTGGTGTCTATAATGCTGCATGGGTTTCCTTCATGCCCTGTGACTTTTTCCTTTCATACTCTGCCTCTATTCTTGCTGACTGTGGCTTCATCTATATCCTATGTGCTCTCTTTTTAACTACCCTGACTTCCCAACCAGTTGCTTGCATAGGTCTTGAATGGACCCTTTCCTTTTTTCATGGAAAATTATTCCCTGCATAGGGCTCTTTTATGTCTGTAGTGTCTAATAGTTTCCTTTTAGTGTGGGCTGCCTTCACTCTTGCATTTACAAGCCACGTCACCTTAGGTGGCTCTCTCATAAGGCTGCGAGTTTCCTTTTACTTTGGTCTATGGCTTCATCTATTTTTCCTAAAACTTTACCTTGCTTCCTTTTCATACTCAGTCGTGGGTTCTGGACTTTTGTGGCATCAACTTCTCTTAAATGTGTGATTCCATGCTATTTGAAATTCTCTCAACTTACATTTACATACTTGATGCCCCTTGATGCTTTTTCCATTTATGTGATCTAAATAGTTTGCCAAATCTTTTACTAGGAACTCACAAATACTAGGGTAATATCTAGCCTACTGGCTTAAAGGAGCAACTGGAGTGACAACCTGTGAGGCCAAATGAGTAAAACTACCCATTGCCTTTGACTTAGCTCTTATTTATCTAAGAACACTACCCCTTCATTTTTCTCATAGAATATTTGATTTCTAAATGATGATTGGCGCATAATCATTTTGTCTTTACAAAAAATCATCATCATCATCATTATAAACTTCTCCTTAGAACATCATCAAAACCTTACATTGTTCATGTCAATCTGATGTAATTTAGTCAGACCCTAAAGTGGGTCTGACTAAAAAAAAAATCATTTTTGAAAAATTGAACTGTCAACTTGATCCATTGACCATCTCGAATTGACTGGACACAAGTTTGAGCAATAAATAATCGTTAAAAAACTTAATTTATCACTTTCTGCTATCAAATTTGTGCCAAGAGCTCCTTTGACTGGCCTTAAAAATTGACCCGAACCTCTGACAAGGCTCTGAAATCTGGCACACTGAATCTTTGTTCCGCATACTTCCACCCTGTCAGATCTCATCTTATGAAGAATTCCCAATCAAAAGATATTTTTTGTCAAAGTTGACTTCTCAGAACTTCCTGCAAGAAAATATGTCAGAAAATAACAAACTGGGTTTGGATTTGGCTTTGAAAACTAGGCAAATGAGCACATGGGGAAACGAAAACTGGGGCATTTGTAGATTGTCATGAGGAGAGTATGATTATATGATTTGGGCTCACGAAGAATCATAGAAAAAATTTGGCAAGGGCGCAAAGTTGGCTACTTGGATTTGCAGGACGGAGGACATCAGTAAAATATCATTTTTTGTGAATGGAATGACCCTGGTAAAGTGTGAAGACAGATTCGTCAAGTTCTAAAAATTGACACACTTATAGTATTTTTAGAGTAGAACATAGGGGAATAAACCATTTGATCTAGAAAATAACAGATCTCAAGCTATAACATCTCGAACACGGGTTCTGACAAATCGGCAAATGCTGACACCAGTAAAACTTTAGAAATTCCATTTGGAATCGCGTTTGAAAACTGATCAAATGGATTCATCAAGAGCTGAAACTGGAAACACGACTATTCTCTAACATCTACAATGCAATGCAATAGGAATTTTAGCATATGGGTCAACTGGTCAAAATTCATAGCATGTCAAATAGGGCTTCCCAGAATTAGGAATTAATTGCAAAAGTATGAAAACAGTAACTGGCCAACTTTGAGGGATTCAAAACCTAGTCAAATGGATTCGAAATGATTCAAAATCTGAAACATAGGTTCTTAGGTATGGACACTAGATACTCGCAAAGTGGCAAGTCACAAAAAATTTCTAGGTGTGAGATATTCAGTCGCAAACATAGCCTCCTATCACTATTTGACACTTAGGTGAAAATGCAGATTTGACATTGGCTCAAAACAGGACTTCACCAAACAACTCAAAATGATGATTTATCTTCATGGAACTGGTAGAGCGCTGAATGGAAGGTGTTATAAAAATTGAACACCTCATGAGGCTCAACTTGACAATCGGGTACATAGGCATTAAAAAGCGTTTATAGGGCTCAATTTTCTCAAAATTTTCAAAATGTGACTAAAATTGAAGCATGCAATTTTTAGTCACAACACCATGTTTGGGAGAATCATGCCTTGGATGTCTACAAGTGTGGCCCTAATCTTGGCTTCTTCCCTTAATAATTATGCTTGCATGTTAGTCAAAAATCTGATCTTTAAGTAGTGAACAAAATTGTAGCTCAGGTTAAGTGACAACTAGTGTGCACTTGTCTTCAAATCTTCATCTATCTTAGATAGTTTATCTTTGATTTGCTGAGTGAATATAGATGTATCACATTACTTGCTAAATAATGAGGTAACATTATTTGTAGAGGTTTCTAATGAGCTGAGGATAGTAGACAGGTCTACTTGATGTATTGCAATTTTCTATGCAACTTGCTCCAATACTTTGTTCTCAAATTTCCTCTCCACTCTTTGTAATAGCTTTTCTTGCCCATTTAGATCTTCATTGAATTTCTAAACAACTTCTACTAACTAAACCAAAATAGGTTGTGTACTATCAACCTTAGTACTTAGGGCATCTACAAGTATGTTCTTCACATCTTCAAGCACTTTATTTTCTCTCCTTTTCTCTTCTCCAAGATTTTGCTGCTTAGCTTTCTTCTACAATAGTTAACCTACGATGTTCATTTTATTAGGATTTAGAGTATAGATATCCCAATTCAGGATAACTATATCCTCATCAAAATCAATGTCTTCTTCTTTACCTTTTTCCTTTCTTGAAACTTTAGTACTCAGTTGAGGCTTTCTCTCAACTATCTTTGTACTTACTATTTTCATAATGGGAATTGTCGCAATAGTAGAAATAGAAGGGCTATCAATAAAAGTAGATATTGCACTAATAGTAGAAATAGAAGGGCTAGCAATAAAAGTAGATATTGCACTAATAGTAGAAATACCTAGTTTCTATGAAGCCAAATCTAATGATGGAGGAAGCACTAGCTTCTTAGTACATGAAGTGTTGATCACTTCAGTCAATATAGTACTTAGTTGAATAGGTGCAAATATTGGTTAGGTGCATGGTGCTGCAGTGGTTTCCATAACCAACTCGGTAGAAGCTTTCCCTAAGCTTGATGACATTAAAGCTTTTCTTGGAGAGTGAGGAAATGAGGCCATAACTACTGCTACAATCTTTTCTCGGTCAATTTTCTCAATACTTTGAATCTGAAGGAGATTCTCCTTGGTAGCTTCTTGTTCTTTCTCTTTATCATCTAGATTTACATCATCTATTTCTATATCTTCTTCATCATTATTGTCATTTTCTTCCTTGTCATCTTCATCATCTATGTCACTAACATGAACAATAAAATCACTTTGTTGATGAAATTTATAGATATTCTTCCACATAGTAGTAGCTATCTTCACCACATGTTTAATGTCAATAACCAATATCATGCAAGTGTTGAATTTCAGAGTGAGTTTTTCCTTATTTTTCTTCATGAATTCTTTCGCCTCTTTATCACTATGACTTCATATGAGTTGCCTCAGAGTCTATTCAAATATATCTTTGGTAGCTTTCCTAGCATTTTCTCATCTAGGCTTGATTCTTTCCATTAGATCATTGAGAATTTGTTGTGCAAGTTGATCAGGTGAGTATTTCCATTTACCTAGTTTTAACATTATCACATCTTCAACTTGCTTCTTCTTATCTACATTCCTGGTTTCATATATGAGAGATTTGAAGTTTGCCATGCTAGCTCCTGCATCAATTTCTTTTAATTTTTCCTAAAATGTAGGTGGAGGTCTTTTGAAAATAATTTCCTCTACATCTTCTTTGCCTAATTTCAATTTCTTTCTTGATCTAGATGCTCTTTTTATGAATACTATAGTAGATGACTTGGTAGGTTTGGTTATGATAACCTTACCCTTCTTCCTGATTGGCTCTTCTTCTTCAAATTTTGTTTCTCCTACCTCATCTTCTGCATCATCTTCTTCCACATCATCTCCTTTTCCTTCTATCAACAAGAGAGTAGGAATTTCTTGCCTCAATTTTTCTATCCTCTTCTTTCCTTTATTGACTGCTTGAGGAAGATTAATTTCAAGTTCTATTCTAGCTTTGGCTTCATCAAAAAGTACCAAAATATGTGACCTTGGGATCCATAGGTTCATTCAATAGTGCCTCAATGATATCCTTGGTGTCATCACTGCTAACCTCATACCTTAGAGGTTTAACCCACACCACTCTACTTGAATGTACACTTTGTCACAGTCTACCATGAAACAAACATCATCCTTGTAATCTTCTACAAGTTTCTTAGGGATTCTAAATGTTCTATTCATCTTTCCCTTGAATAAATCAAAGTAATTATCCATGATACTAACAAAGTTCTCACCCATCTCTCCTATATATTCATTAATTTGATATAGTATTGGTATATCTTTTCTCCATATGAGTAAACCTTTTGAAGGGAAAAAATTTTGCACAAAGAAGAATAAACAAGTCAAGAGTGAATCTCTCCATGTTCTTGTTGAATTGAATCAACATTAACTTGGCAAGGTCAAAGGACATGTTGTTCTTCACCACCTTGAGAGCCAGATCAACTACCTCACATGACACAATGTTGAGATGACTAGAGCTATAGATCTTGTGAGATATCACATGAATTCCAAATTTTAGCTCCATGTCAGTCATACTACTGATCTTCACACCTCTTCCATCCCACTCGAAAAGAGTTTTGCTTTCCAGTTCTACCTGACTTAGGGTTTTGGTAGTCTTTGCTTTGTTCAACATTAGGAGCCCTGTGATTTGATGAATCATTTTGCTTGTTATTTGAATAGGCTACTCTAACCATAGCTGCCCATTGTGTACATGGCTAAGGAAAAACCTTATCCATTTTATCTGAAAGTCTCAAGGCATATGCAGAATGTGTGTTAAAACTTTGGTCTCCAAATGTTGATGCTCAGGTTTCAACACACAATTCACACATAAATTTTCCATAGTCTCATCCATATCTAGGGTTCCAATATCTTGTATCAAACAATGAAAATGTGAACAAATATCATTAACAAGTAATACCTTTGGTGAAATCTATGACTGAGCTCCGGTTGGATCAGGTACTTTTACAATTTTTGGACTCAACTTGAAGTTTGGTGCCTTCCATTCGACTCCTTGAACCAACATCTCAGATCCTTTCCTATTTTTTCTCTTGGAGGATGCCATGCTTGATAGGGTTAATGAAAAAAAGAGAATTTTTAACAAAAAATGCACAAATCACTTGGAAGCATAGAAATTTCCTTTTGAAAATAGCTCTTTGAAAATTCATAGTGATAAATGAATTCAAATCCCTTCCTTTTAACAAATTTTCACTTTCCAATCACCATAAATGCTTGGTATGATTGCTTATTTAGTGATAGACTATCTTCCACTTGGCTTGGCATTTGTGCTCGATAGAGTCTTTCATAACTAGGTGTCCACATAATGTTTTAGTGTATCTCGACCTTGCTCAGCAGGGTCTTGCAACCCAACCTAGCTCGATAAGGTCTAGATTTTTCTTAGTCACTTGGTGATCCCTTTGCATCTTTAATGTTAATGTGGATCTTTCCTTCTAGCCGGTTAGAAATGATGTAAGATGTCTGCTTTAGAGTCTTAGTTCTAGTCATCCCTATGGGAGATCAAGTAGAAATGCTATTAGAGAAATTCAAATCCTTCAAATGCTTGAGTCACCCAATTATTGAGTGACATGTACTTCATGGCTCAGACTTGCATTCGTAGAAGATTTTGGAATAAATTACTGCCTCATCTTCTTTCTCATATTGTTAGCTTTGGCTTTCTTTTCATCTTCAATATTTCTAGTGTTCATACAGTTCTTGGAAATATTTCCAAGTTATGTACAAATAAAACATCTTCTAGTGGCATCTCTTGTCCTCATGTGATGTTTTGCACAATTTTCTCCAATTTACCCAAATTCTCCATAGTAGTGGCATCTACACCATGTGTTGTAGTCCCAACCAAATAAAGCTTTCATGATCTGTTTTGTTGGGTTTAATATCTTGGTTTTGCATTTAGAAGATTTGAACCTATGCTTCTTACATTTGTGAAATTTTCTTTCAAATTTAGGTTTCTCTTTGCATTCATTAGCTCTATGACCATGCTTATTGCAATTGTAACACTTTCCATTGAATTTTAATTTACTATTACTCCAACATTTGTTTGATGTATGACTAACTTACCATAGTGATTGCAAGTAGGCCTTTGATTCTTTTGAGCTCCTTGCTTGGATGACTCACCTTCTTCTAGTGTATCCTATTCCTGCTTTGCCTTTTTGTTTGTATTGACTTTGCTCATTTAACTGATTCATGTCTGCTTGAGATTTCATCATCCTTTCATTGGTTTTATTTTCAGTGTTTAGATAATTTTGTAATCTTTCATTCTCTGATCTTAGATTCATGATTTCTTTATTTTCATTTGTAAGATGATCAATGAAGTCTCCCTATTGAAGAGATAGATATTGAATTTCATTGTTCTTTCCTTCTCTCTCTTCTTTGACTTTGTCTTTTTCTTCCATGACTTCACACAATCTTATTGACTAAATTTCTTGTTCTCTTTTCAACTTTCTAAATTCTTCTCGAAGATTACAATTCTTTTCTAATAGGTTCATCTGAATTTCTTTTTGGATAGATATCTTCAATTCTTTCTTTAGTGTAGAGTTTGTCATTCATTTGTACTACAAGATCTTTTCTTCTTTTTAAAGATTGAGAGAGTTGCTCCTTTTCTTTCTTAAGTTGTCCAATAGCCAATTCCAAATCCATCTTTTCATTGCCAATAGCTTTATCTAGCCTAAATACCTCCTGTTGGATACAATTGTTCAAATTGTGTGGTCTTTGATGTCACACAAATGTCATATCAGTCATCAGATAGTGTCTACCAAGCTCAGAAGGTCAACTAGACAAAGGATAGTGTCTACCAAGCTTAGAAGGTCAACTAGACAAAGGATAGTGTCTACTGAGCTCAGAAGCTCAGCTAGACAAAGGACAAAGTCTACTGAGCTCAGAAGATCAGCAAAGCAAAGGATAGTGTCTATCGAGCTTGGAAGATCAGCAAAGCAAAGAACCAATTCTTACTAAGTTCACTCGGTCATCAAAGGTAATATGGAAGAGGCAATTCTTACCAAGTCACTCGGTTATCAAAGGAAAAGTGGAAGAAGCAGTTCTTATCAAGCTCACTCAGTCATCAAAGGTAATTTGAAAGAAGTAGTTCTTACCAAGCTCACTCAGTCATCAAAGGTAATTTTTGTGAGTAATTGATTCACCCCCCCTCTTAGTTACTCTATCTTTATTCCCAACAATTGGTTTTAGAGAATTTGGTGCTTGCAGAGAAAGATTTCAAGTATCTAAGCTAAAGATTAGGATGTCTTACAAAAGGGAAATTCCAAGACTTAATAGGGACAACTTCTTAGCATGGCAAGGATTGATGAGGCTTCATATGGCTTCTATTGGTGATACAGGGCTAAAGTACCTTGATGAAAAATATGAAGAACCTTTTGGTACATTATCTGTCAATGATATTGCTAAAAAGAAGACACACAATAACATGATGATAGATATAGCATTTGCTCTAAGTTATGAAGAATTTTATGACATCAAGGATTGCAAAACTGCCTTTGAAATGTGGAACAAGATGAAAAAAATCTATGGAGGAGATGATAATGTGAGAAGAGCCAAAGCAAAAAGTTTGAGAGGACAATTTGATCAAATGAGGATGAGAGAGGATGAAAACATTGCAAAGTATGTTGAAAGAGTTAAAGCATGTGTTAGTGCAATCAAAGCATCTAGAGGAGATATCAGTGAGGGGACAGTTATAAGTAAAGTTCTTAGAACTCTACTTCCCATTTATGCAATCAGAGTCTCTGCAATTCAAGAAAGGAGATGTGAGGCAAATCATAAAGTAAATTTAGAGGCCATAGTTGGAAGATTGATTGCATTTGAGCTAGACAACTATGACAATTATGTTCCAGCTGCCAAGAACGTTGAATTAGCATTTGAAGCCAAGCTTTCACTCAAAGAAAAAGGGAAAAAGATGAAGGATCCACAATCAGACAGTGATGAAGAATCAGAACAAAGTTCAAACAATGATCTTGAAGTGGTTGAAGCTCTACTAGCAAGAAAATATTCAAGAGGCAAAGGGAAATACAAAGGTAAGGTTCCTCTAATTTGTTTCTCTTGTGAAGAAATTGGACATTTTGCTACTAGGTGCCCAAATAAGCAGAACAATGATGAGAAGAAAGGCCACAAGTACAATGGCAAGAAAGACTTCAAATCATTCAAGGATAAAGGTAAGAAAACATGTTTTATGGCTAAATATTCTAATGATTTTGATGATGAAAAAGAAGATGAAATTATCTACATTCCTGTGAAAGATGAGTCTGATAATGATGAGGAAATGCCACTCATTTCACATATGAGTAGAAATGATACATGGATCATAGATAGTGGTTGTTCTCATCACATGACTGGTGATACAACTAAGTTTGAATTACTTTGAAGACTATGATGGTGGCAGTGTAAGATTTGGTAACAATGAACCTTGTTGTATAAGAGGAAAAGGAAGAATCTCACTAACCAAGGAACTTGTATGTGATAATGCATACTGGGTAGAAGGAATAAAGCATAATTTGTTGAGTGTGGCACAACTACTCAATAATGGATTCAAAGGAGAATTTATGCATGAAAAAGCAAGATTGCTAGATGGCAAAGGAAAGCTGATTAGATCAGGCACTCAAACAAAAGGTAACTTATTTGATCTTGAACTTGGTGAATGTTCATGTTTCATTGCTCAAATTGAAAAAAATTTGGTTATGGCATAGGAGGTTGTGTCATGTAAACTTTGACAACTTAATAAAAATCAGTAAATTTAGGAAAGTAAGAGGTATTCCTTACATAAAGAAACTTGAGGTTGGTTTATGCAATAATTGTCAAATTGGTAAAATGGGAAAGACTAGTTTTAAGAGAAAGAACTATCAGAGTGAAGAAATTCTAGAAATAGTGCATACTAATTTGTGTGGACCTATTGGCATTGAAAGTTATATGGGTGAAAAATTCTTCATTCTGTTTGTTGATGATTATTCAAGAATGATGACTGTCATGTACCTAAGAGAGAAATCAGAAGCATTTGAAAAGTTTAAATGGTATTTGGCCAGAGTAGAAAAGGAAATAGGTAAAAGACTAAAATTTTTGAGGTCTGACAGAGGTGGTGAATTCATTTCACATGAGCTCAATAAATTTTGCATTGAAAGGGGAATCAAAAGACAGGTTTTAGTACCTAGAACTCCTGAACAAAATGGAATAGCAAAAAGAAGGAATAGATCTATAATGGATTGTGTAAGAACCTTAATGATTGAGAAAGGCATTACTATCAAATATTGGAAGGAAGCTATCAGTAGTGCAGTTCATACCTTGAACCGAGTACAGCTGAAAAAAGGCTCATTCAAAACACCCTATGAGTTGTGGTATGGCTACAAACCCAATGTAAGTTATCTAAAAGTATTTGGAAGAAAATGTTACATTTTGAAAGAACCTAGAAAAGGTAAATTTGATGTAAAAATTAATAAAAGAATATTTTTGGGATACTCTTGCAAAAGCAAAGCATATAGATGTTTGAACTTATCTACTCACAAAGTCATAGAAAGTGCACATGTGAAAGTTGATGAGTTTGCAGAAAGAATAGAAGAAGAAAGCAAAAAGGAACCTGAAGACTACAAAAGATTTGTTTACATTGAACCTAATACAATGCAAAGTATACCTATTAATCAGGAATCCTCAACTCCATAGTCTTCATTAACCGAGTCACAAGAAGTTCAAACCGAGTCAGCATCTACTGAGCTGCAAGAACCTGAGTTAGCATCCACCAAGCCCAAGAAACCAAAATTAGAACCAGAAGTTGAGACACAGAAGGATAAAAATGCAAGTCATTCAAAAGGAAAGGAGCCCATGTTATCCAAATATGTCAAAAAGCATCATGCACCAGATCAGATCATTGGTGATAAATCAGAAGGAACAATGACAAGAAGTAAGTTGAAAGGCACTTGTTTACTTGCTAATTTTGAACCTAGAAATGTCAAAGGTGCACTAGAAAATGAAAGTTGGATTGAGGCTATGAATGAAGAAATAGAACATATAGAGAAAAAAAAAACATGGACTCTTATACCTAGACCCAAAGACAAGAATGTGATTGGAACATAGTGGGTATTTAGAAATAAACTAAATAAAGATGGTAGGGTATCAAGGAACAAAGCTAGACTGGTATGCAAAGGATATTCAAAAGAAGAAGGTGTAGACTATGGAGAAACTTTTGCTCCTATTGCAAGATTGGAAGGTGTCATAACCTTACTTGCATATGTTTCATTTAAAGGATACAAAGTTTATTAGATGGATGTCAAGTCAGCATTTCTCAATGGCATATTGGATGAAGAGGTTTACATTGAAAAGCCTAAAGATTTTGTTGATCCAGACAAGAAGGACATGGTCTGCAAATTGCATAAAGAATTATATGGTTTGAAACAAGCCCCTAGAGCATGGTATAAAAGATTGCATAACTATCTTATTCTGATTGGTTTTTAAAGAACTAATGACAACAGTAGTTTGTACATAAAGGAAGGACTGGATAATAAGATTGTTTTGGTAGAAATATTTGTAGATGATACTTTGTTCACAGGAAATGATGATCTTTGCAAAGAATTTTTAAAACAAATGAACAAGGAATTTGAAATGTCAATGTTTGGTGAAATCAAATTCTTTGTTGGTCTTCAAATTCAATAGAATAAGAATGGCATCTACATCACTCAATCTAAATACATCAAGGAAAACTAGTTGGGACTCCTATGTGTACTGGATTAAAACTTACCAAGGATGATGAATCAAAGGAAGTGGATCAAACATTGTATAGATCTATGATTGGAAAGTTGCAATATGTAGTGCACACAAGACCAGACATTGCCCTTGCAATAGGAATTGTAGCAAGATTCTCAGCAAAACCAAAAGAAAATCACATGATGGCAATCAAAAGGATCATGAGATACTTAAAAGGAATTGAAGATTATGGATTATGGTATAAACTCAGAGGAAAACTAGATTTAAAGGTGCTCACTGATGTAGATTGGGCAGGAAATATTGATGACAGAAAGAGCACAAGTGGAGGAGCTTTCTTTCTTGGAAAAAGGTTGGTTTCTTGGACAAGCAAAAAGTAGAATTCTACATCTCAATCCATAGCAGAGGCTAAATATGTTGCATCAATAGTAAATTGCTCAAACATTGTGTGGTTTAAACAATTATTGGAAGGTATGAAGCAAGAAAACAAAGAACCAATTGTTGTGTTTTGTGATAACACAAGTGCAATTAACATCTCCAAGAATCCAGTGATGCATTCAAAAACCAAGCATATTGCCATAAAATATCACTTTATTAGAGAATCGATGCAAGAAAAGGAAATAAGAATGGAATATGTATATACAAAAGAACAAATTGCTGATATATTCACAAATCCTTTACATAAGGATGCATTCTTGTATCTAAGAGGTAAGTTAGGGATCATTCCCATATCTTAAGCTCACTAAAATATAGTTTTAGTGATGCATCAATAGGAACAGAATTGGAAATCTATCAGTTGATGCAGAAAACCAATGAAGATATTACATATGAATCAATACATTAGGTACAATGTTATTTAGTTGTTTTGAGTTGTCTTTGGCATGTGTTGTCAAAGAAGGAGAATATACTTTCATATCTTTCTAAAATTTGCAAAATAATAAGATTTTGTGTAAAAATGAGAGATTATTATGAAAGAGGGAGTTTTGTATTTTGTCATTAAAAGACTTGTTTTCAAATTTTATCCTACTATGACATGTTGTGTTGCCATCAATGCCAAAGAGGGAGATTGTTGGATACAATTGTTCAAATTGTGTGTTGTCTTTGATGTCACACAAATGTCATATCAGTCATTAGATAGTGTCTACTGATCTCAGAAGGTCAACTAGACAAAAGACAGTGTCTACCGAGCTCAGAAGGTCAGCTAGACAAAGGATAGTGTCTACTGAGCTCAGAAGGTCAACTAGACAAAGGACAGAGTCTATCGAGCTCAAAAGATTAGCAAGGCAAAGGATAGTGTCTATCGAGCTCAGAAGGTCAACAAAGCAAAGAAGTAGTTCTTATCGACTTCACTCGGTTATCAAAGGTAATATGGAAGAAGTAGTTCTTATCGGGCTCACTCAGTCATCAAAGGAAATGTGGAAGAAGCAGTTCTTACCGAGCTCACTCAGCCATCAAAGGTAATTTGAAAGAAGCAGTTCTTATCGAGCTCACTCGATCATCAAAGGTAATTTGGAAGAAGCAGTTCTTACCAAGGGATTCAATTCTTACCGAGTAAACTCGACAGCCAAAGTATTTTAAGGATATTGCAATGTTAACTGAGTCAAGAAGGTTAACTTAGGAAATTTTTGGAAGCAGTATTGACCGAGCAGGGTCGGCCAATAAAGGATATCATTGTTTTATGAACTAACATTTATTTGTTTAGAGTAATATCTGTAGCTGACTAATGTATGATTTATTGGTAAATGTAACATGTAAATGGGCTGACTTGACAATATGAATGGTATAAGTAAGAGGTCAAGTTGCGAATTCTTATGAGTATGAAGTGGAATAATGAGAAGTTAATGTGATATGAAGACTGATTATTATGGAAGCGAATTTGAAGGATGATCAGAGATCATTGAGGAGTAGCAGAGTCATATTTGATCAAGGAGGATCTAATGATGCTGAACATAGACCTCTAGCCAGCAAATTCAGTTGCATCTTGTTCAGGTCAATTCATTGTGGCTCTCTAACCATTGTAGTAGTGATTTCAAATCTCTTAACAGAGTTGGTTTAACAACCATTTTGTAAATCCTCTAACAAGGTGACAGTTTAGTTGAATTGTTCTAAAGACCTCTAGTAAGGCCACTCCTAATAGGGTGATTAAATCCTCTAACAGGGTCACACCTAATAGTGTGCATTGTAACTTTTAACGAGGTTGGCTCCTAATAGGGCTCACTTTAGAAGAGTGAAAATTTGGTGACTAGTTACTTGGTGGTTTTTTCCATATTGGGTTTCCACGTTAAATCTGGTGTCTCTTGTGTTCATTTATTTTTAGTTACATGCATGAATGCTTGAAGATAAGCAATAATTTAATTTAGTGAGTTACAACATTTGTTTACCAAGTATCAACAGTAACTAGATCTTTAGGATATCTAAGGGATCTGTGGATTAATTTTTGTGAGTAACTGATTCACCCCCCCTCTCAGTTACTCTATCTTTATTCCCAACACCTCCATTATCTCTGATCTTTGCTCAAGTTGTCAAACTTTTTCTTTGAGAACCACAATGCTCTGATACTAATTATTGGAAATATAGGATAGGCTAGGTTAGGTTACTAAGAGGGGAGGGGTGAATCAGGAACCAATAAAAATTATTCTTATTTCACTAATTAATCCTTCATATATATTCTAATCTAATTACATGCATGAAAAATTGAAAGCATTAAAACATTCATAATGCTTTGACACAAGATATGGTGACCCAGAAACCTTCCAAATATATAGAAAGTAAAAATAGGGTGGGGAAGATACCCACAAGATTTAGTGCTATAGTATAAAGTTGGCCAATTAAGGCTTACAATTGATCACTTTTTATGATCTACCTTATTAGGAGCAATAAGGACTGCTAGGTCCACTTTGATAAAGGATTTAAAAAACATACAATGAAGTATGCACTCGATAAAGAGATTTGCAAAAGACTATTAAGTCTACCTTGTGAAAGGATTTAACGTTCCACTTGTTAAGATGAACTAGTGGTTGATCTCTAATTTGTAACTTTGATTTGTTGGTTAAGATTCCTTTGGAGTGTAATAATCACCTTGATGTGATAGATAAATCTTTGATGCTCCTTATACTTCTTGTAGCCTTCTTAATTCACACTTCTTCTCTTATTATATTTTCATGATATGTTCTTCTATGTCTTATTTGGATGTGATACAATACATTACATATATACCAATCAAAATTATAATCCATCAAAGTCAGCTACAATACAAGTTTGACCAAAATACACAAATTCATCCCAACTGCTGGTACTCATGTTCTAAAGACAAACTTAGTGAGGTTTTGATACTCGACAACCATTTTCAACATTCGACATCATCATGTTCTCGATAGATGTAGAAGCTCGATTCATACTAATCACTTCCAAGTAGTCTAAACTTAGTCAACACTGGTGACTCAGTGAAAACTATTGAATGCGACATATAAATAGAATCACTTGTTTAATGCTTGGCTCAGTCAACACTTGATTCACATCACTAATTTTGTGAACTTGATAAAAACTAGAGACCACAATTTGCACTATGCAACTTGGTAAATACTATAAAGATCAGTTTGCACTGATACTCATTAATTCAGTAGATACTACTCGGTGTAAACTAAATACTGATTTTGGAACTCAATAGCAACTGTAGAACTTGGTAGAACCTAAATTACTTGGTTAACACTATAAAATACAATATAAGCTTGGTAGCTACTAACCATTTGACTAAGTGTGAGTCACTAATAAAAAAACTTGACCATAATGTCAACAATAAGAACATAAATGATGACATGAGAATGCAAGAGAAAAATCATTAATTAACACAACTTCAGGATCTATCTCTACTAGCATGGAAGAAAAAGAGAGTGAAGAACGAGGAAAGTGACTACCTCACTCAGCAGAGTGCCCACCGTACTATGAATCACCAAAAGAGTTGTTCTAAATGATGGAATGGATTGGTCTAATGGTGTTGTATCCTACTAATCAACACACCAAAGTCCCATCCATAGATCAACATCCATTTTATCACCATGGCATAGTCCCGTGAAAATGTGTTACCCATGTATGGGACTCAACATGTTGTATTTAAACACATTACTTATATTGGAACTTAGAAAGTTGTTATGTGTACACAAATATAAGAGTTAGCATATATGTGTTTGGATGCATTACCCATGAATGAGATTTTGCAAGTTGTTCTACATTACTCATTATGATATTTAGCACATGTGTTTGTGTGTGCACAAGAGAGATGAAGTAACAATGCATAGATTTAAGAATAACTTAGAAAATACACCAAGAATCTAGGGATAAAGTACTCTAAGACATAATCAACATTCATATTTTATAGAGAAGAGACTTAACTCTTATGATCTAAGAATATAGAAAATCTTGAAAAGGATATATCACATATGGAATAAGGATCCTTAAAAGGGAGAAATCTTAATAACAATACGTCCAATTAAGAGGTTTGCTTGATTAAAATAACATCTCCAAGGAGAGAAGAAGGAAGAAGAACAAGAATACACCTATTCAATCCTCCTATGTATATAGGTGAAATAAGGATCCTTGGGTGAAGGATAACAATCCCCAAGAAAGGAATAATGTATATAATGCACATATATTTATTTGATAAGGAAGAGGTGATGAATTAGGACACACACCTCTTGGAAAAAAGAGAATACATAGCCAAGACACAAATCCTCATAAAGAAAGGAAGAGTGTCACATAATAAAAAAATTCCTCATAAGTTAGAAGAATAAAATTCTTAGAAAAAGAGATAAAGAATAAACAAAAATTCTTTCCACCCAAGCATGAGACACAAAAGGGAAGATTATGATGGATTATACAACAAGATCTTGAAGAATATATGGATGATTTATAAGAAAAAACATATAGTCATGCATAAAATGCAAACACCCAATGCTAAAAAAAGAGAGACATGATACTACACCATAGAGGGGTAAATATTAAGAAAACATCATAAGGTAATCAATTCCAAGCATTGTTGATTGATTAAAAAAAAAATATCATAGATGAAAGGAAGCTATAGAAGATCATTATATGAAAAACATTAAAATCTAAGATACAAAAAACACTTTTATAGGCAAGAAACACGATCATTCATCTAACAAAGAAAAAAATACCTATAGATGAGAATGTTCCATAAAACAATACAAATCTATAGGAAAAAGAGAAGAAAATATTCTATGATAACATCCAAAGAATATCATATAAACATAAGCAACATAGTGAAGAAATAAATCAACACCCATGTAATGGAAAGTGATTAAAAAAATAGAGATAACACATCATACAAAAAAAAGTAAAAAAAAATACAAGTTATAATCAAGAAGAGATAACAAACTCCTCTTCCCATATAATATTGTGAAAAAATACCTATGTATAGGAAGAATGGATCTCTAGAAGGAATCCTTTCCCTCTAGTGAAAAGGAACAAGAAAAAAAGACCTATTGGGAGATTCTAAATTCACATTATAAAAGATAATGGTGAATCCACTCCAATAAGTGAGAAAGAAGACTAAGTGAAATTATGAAGATATTTTAACACCTCACATGTATAAGGAATAGTGCCTAGATAAGTCTTCATTTAAGATAGAAATGAAAATAAATACAACCAAAAATCATGTGAGAATCATCACACTAAAAAGGACATGAAAATAAAAAAAGAGAGTTTTCAAGAGGCATGCTAAATTTGTTTAGTTAAGCAACAACTACTTGAATATAAAATTTTAAAGCCAAATCTCTATGTGTATCAGGATAATCAAGATCGGGAGTAGGTAAGAGAAGGTTAGTATGAGGTTGTCTAAATATTATTGCACTATATTAGAAGGAGAATATACAATACCATGTTTTCCACCTTAGGAGATACATGAATAGGACTTTTAAGACCTTCCTCATCAATACCAAGTCCTAAGCCATTGTAACGTTGTTTAATAATCATGTAATAACCTTGAAGCTAGTTATTCATAAAATCTTCAATACGAGGATATTTTTCATTAGAATTATGTGAAAAGGTAGTGTAAGGAATAATAACAGGGGGGTGAACAAAATAAACTTTACTTTTCTTCTTATTATGAATAACATGAGGAGAAGGTTCATCAAGAAAAGTAGAAGCATGCTCATAATGAACTAACTTTGAGCTTGAATATATGTTTGAGAAGTGCTAAGAAATGAAGAAGGAGAAGGTAGATTAGGATGGTTAGGAAAAGGATTAGGATGGTTAGGATGATGGTTAGGAGAATCCTAAACTAATGTGCTCACATAATCCAAAGGAAAAATAAGCCAACCACATAAATATCTAATTACAATCTTAAAAGAAGTAAAAGATGTATTCATTAACCTCATAATAGTATATGAAAGAAGAGCATGAAGAGTCATAAAAAAAATGAAATTCATAAAAATCTCATAAACATAATAAGTGTTATAAAGAGATGCAAGAAGGATAATATTGAAAAATATAAACATACACAAAAAGATATTCATGATGCAATATGTAAGCTAACCAAGAGAAAGATCTAACACAAAGAATTTGACTCTAAAAATAAAGTAATGGAGAAAGGTGAACAAGAAAATGTAAGGATCTAACTCCAAGAATAAATAAGAGAGTGTGTCAGGTTCACCTATAATGAATAAGTGAACAAGAAAATTGAAGTATCTAACTCCAAGATCAAAGAAGAGAACATGTTTGTTTAACCAATGATGGAGAAATCTAAACAAGAAAATATAAGGACCTAACTCCAAGATCAAAGAAGAGAGTGCATTGAGTTTACTAATAAAATGTATGGTTAGAAAATGTAAGTAGACCAACCACACATTAAATAGAGGGAGAAGACCAAGATCCACCCATTTTGATTAGATTAGATTGATACAAGAGGACATACCAATCTAAACCTAATACAAAGAGGAAAGAATGAATCAGGTTTAATTCCCTCTCACCTCCACCTTAAGAGGTTTTAAGAAGGAAGATACATGAAGTAATTCTCAATGTAAAATGGTACGATGAAATGATAAAGTATGTAGAAATGAAAGTCATAAAGATGATATACCTTATGAAATAAAAACCTAAAGATGTAATTTTGAATAATGTTAGAAGATTCCACAACTTAAGGTCTAGGTTGAAAACTACGAGGTAGGAAAAACCTAAAAAGTATTCATCAATATACTAGGGGTGAACTAGATGATCATGGGTGAATTGTGGCCCTGATAGAATGTGTGTGATACTGATTCTAATTTTGTACATCCATAAAGAGTCAATTGGGTATCTAGATCTATGACCTATTCCAATATTAGGTATGAATCCTACAAAAAAAAAGGTTGAATGTTTTTTGTTGAAGGTGGTGGGGGGGGGGTGTGTGGTTACCTCAATCAAACCTTAGTTTAGGAATAAACCTTTGATTTAAATAAAGATAGAATGCTAGCAAGTAATATTGATAGATATAGCATTAAGCAATGCAAATATATGAATATGTTCTTGAATTTGGGATGTAATCAAGTATATGGATGCAATGGTTTTGACTCAACTTTAAAACCATAGAAATAACATCAAAGTGAAATCAAAACCTTCATGAATGTATGTATTTGAAACACACCTTGTAGGTAAGTGTAGATCTTGAGTGGATGAGTATAGAAGATACAAAAAGGATCTTTCATGAAGGGAGATCTTGAATGTTTAAAATACAATAGAGATCTAACATAAAATCCTTCAATAGATTGAATGGATAAATCCTTGATATTTAATGGAAGATGCTTGAATGCCTTTAATTCTTGATAACTTGAGAGCTTGAATGTGACTGCTTGAACTTGTGAGTGCATGATGTGAAAAAGAGGAATTGAAAGGATTTATATAGAGTTTGGATTAACTAACTCCAATAGGTAGAATTTCCTATGAATTAACACCCTGAAGGTATTCAAACACAAGACCCAAAGAAGGGGCCCACAATAAACCCCAATCAAGGGTGCACTCTGACCCTAATTTTCCAATCAGTAGTAAACTACACCCTTGACTGATCAAAGGAATACTATGCCCCTATCAACGAGGAGCTTAAACCTTTGGGATAATATTAAGATCCCAAAATGGGTCTTAGATCCCAAAAATCAGGCATTGAGTCTGAGATATGGCCATTTCAATGCAAAGAGAAGATTCCAAGTGGATAGATAAAGGGAAGGGATGACTTGGGAGGATAGATCCTACATTAATCTTAGCACCATGAAAGTAGGAGATTTAAAAATGATCTATTAGGTTTTACCCCAATTCCACCTAGGAGAAAGGACATACAAGGGAAGAAAGGAGGAGGGATACAAATGGATGATCCTAAATGGGTGCTAAATAATACTTAAATTGTAGTGATTCCAACTAAAGATGGTACACATATATATAAAGAAGGAAAAAAGATATCAATTCTTTAACTTACTTTTTTATAATTTACTTTTGAAAATTAAAGCCTTGATGTCTCTAGGCTTTCTTTGTATATATTATATAATATATAATGGATTTATATCTAGTAATTATATCTAATTCAATGTCCAAAATCCTTCTTGGAAAAAACAAATCCACAAAATAAATATTTTCTTTAGATCCTTCACTATGGGACCTTTCATACATAACTAAACTATGAAGAGGTTGCATGTCTACCCACTTCTCATCTAAATCCAGTGAGATTCCACCATCTACATGCAACAAAATCTACTATGAAAGTTATCTTAACAACCATTTAGTTATGTACTAGTTTCTCCAATTTCAATACCAATGCTTACGATGCACTTAGACATTGTTAGGAAAAATGGTAGAGAAACAAACAAAGAAAGAGGGTAAAATTAAAGTAAGAGTAAAATAGAGTATATAATGAACATACAACACCAATAATAAATGAACAAAAACAATATCATAATATACAAAATCCACTCAAGAAACTATATATATATATATATATATTATAGCATGGGAAATGTGAATCAAGGGGATAAAGCCTAAGTTCATCAAATAACCTACACTCATATATGTTTTTTTATTTTATTGAATTGTGAGTGTGTGATATAGAAAAGGGGAGATAAGGAAATAGGAACCTTTACATCCCAATTCTAAAGAACTAGGTCTAGCGAGATTAATGCCAACTGAGTGAACAAGGATCATTAATGCAAAACAAGATCTAGGGGAATAAGGGAAAGATAACCAAATTTCCTTAATGAACCTTAATATGTATGTATTATAAATAAAGATATATTGAATTTAAAAAGGAGGGACAAGAAATCACCTTTGAAGTATGTTTTCTATTTTCTATAGTGATCAAAATGAAAGGAAACCTTCAAATTTGGGCCAAAAATTGTGGGACAGACAAAACCCTAAAATCTTTCAACAATCTATCAGGGGTGAACTGGAGTATTAGGGAAAAACTAGTGCATCAGAGGTGTAGTACTATTGGAGATATAAGGTAGGATAGGTTAGTGAGAGGAGAGGGGTGAATCAGGAACCAATAAAACTTTAAACTCAACTCACCAATTAATCCTTCATATATTATTATCATCTAATTGCATGCATGAAAGAATGAAAGCAACAAAACGTTCATAATGTTTTGACACAAGATATGGTGACCTAGAAACCTTCCAAATAGAAAGTAAAATTGGTGTAGGGATGATACCCACAAGCTTTAGTACTATAGTATAAAGTTGGCATGATAAGGCTTACAGATGACCACTTCTAGTGATCTACCCTATTAGGAGAACTAAGGACTATTAGGTCCACCTTGTTAAAGGATTTACAAACATATAATGAAGTATACACTCTACTAGGAGATTTAGCAAAAGATTGTTAAGTTTACCTGGTTAAAGGATTTGACTGATGCACCTGTTAGGATGAATCAGTGGCTAATCTCTAATCTATAACTTTGATTTTTTGAATGAGATTCCTTAAATTGCAATGATCACTTGACTATTATAGATAATTCTCTTCTATACCATATACTACTTGTAGCCTTCTTCAATTCACACTCATCTGCTTCTTAATTCTTCACATACTCATTACCTAATATATTTGGATATGATACAATACATTACATATATGCAAATCCACTTAATTACTTTCTGGACTCAACTGCAATACCAAATTTATCATAATTCACAAAGTCAACCCATTGCTGTAACTTAGGTTCAAAAGACAAACTCGATGATTTTTTGACACTCAAAAAACACTATTAACACTTGATAGACTTTGGCACTCAGTTGAAATTGAAGCTCGGTCTATACTAATCACTTTGATTAGCAGGAACTTAGTCAACACTGTATGACTCGGTGAACACTAAGAAACTTGGTAGATACTAAATCACTCGGTTGACATTGCATCACTCGATCAATGCTGGATTCTCCCCATTAACACTGTGAGCTAGATAGAAATGATATACTTGGTTAACACTAAGATCTTCATCCTTTTTACTAGAAAGCTCGGTAGACTCTGATGCGCTTCGATAACACTCTACTTTGCTTCTGAAGCTTGGTAGGCATTGTAGAACTTGGCAAGCACTACAATCTAAGTGATTAGCTCAGTAGCAACAAAAACATTTGGTTATCACTACTAGATGAATGATAAGCTTGGTAGCAACTATAGAGCTTAGTAGAAATGAAACCAATTAACTAAGTGTTAAGTCACTAATAAACAAATTGAACTTAATGTCAACAATCCCCCCCTTTGAAATTAGTCACAAAAAACACTTATGATACCAAAAATCTGATTTTTCAAAACTTTCCTTATCAATAGTCTGGATCTTCAACTTGGCTTTCACTTCTATCTACTATTGTAGGTTGGTTACCTCTTACTCTGTTTTACTCTATTTTTCTTTTCTTTATAAAATTTCTTTTGTAAACATATTTTTTTCTTATCTATACATCTACTTCATATTACTACTCCCCCATAGATATATCTCTCCCTCATGTGTATATCTAGAGTATGATAATATTATTTTCAATACAATAAATTTTCTCCCCCTTTTTGACATAAATGCCAAAGGTGTAAAATATTTACAAGTTAATACCAAAATGAGACAAGAAATCACTATGTACCTTGAAAATGATTGTCATGGTCTTGTCCCAATTCTCTTTCAATACCTTAGATGCATGCAAGTTTATTGGCACTTCTGCTAAAAGTTCCATAATGTGATTAGCTATGGAGAAGTCATTGTCATGGATGAGTGTCTTTTCATGTACAATGTGCTTTTACAGTGCATCCATGTTTGGAATAATCATGCCTTGAATTTTTGCAAGTGTTGCCCTTATTTTGGCCTCTTCCCTTAACAATTCTTCTTGGAGATCTGTGAAGTACTTGATCTTTGTAAAATGTGTAGAACTACAACTAGGATCAAGTGACAATTGATGGTACTTACCTTCATGTCTTCATCTATCTTGGATAGTTTATCCTTAATATCCTTAGTAAAGATAGATGTTTGACTCAACTTGAAAAATAAAGAAACAACATTATTTACATATGTTTCCAATGTAGCAAGAATAGTAGATAATTTCACTTGATCAATAGCTATCTTTTGTGCTACTTGCTCCAAAACTTTGTTTTCAAATTTTCTTTCTATCCTCTACAAAAAAAACTCTTGTCCATTCATTTCTTCATTATATTTGTGGAAAATTTTAACCAATTGATCCAAAATGGGTTGTTTCTCATCAACCTCAATGCTTAAAGCATCAACAAATATTCTCTTTATATCATCAAGGACTTGAGCTTTCTTTTTCCTTTCCTCTTTGAGCTTTTTCTGCCTTGCTCTCTTTTTCCAAAGTTCTCTGAGGGAATCCATATCTTTAGGGGTGAGGTTAAAGGTATCCCAATTTGGAATAACAATGTCCCAATCTAGATCAATTTATTCCTATTTATCCTTATCTATAACACAAGGAACAATTTCCTTTCCTTTGTTCAAAACTTTAGTGCTTGGGTGAGACCGAGTCTCAGCTGTCATTGCACTAGCCATGGTGGAAACAATAATGGAAATAGTAGAAACATAAACAAATGTAGGAATAGTAAAAATAACACTACCAGTAGGAATACCTTGTTCTTGCTCAGTCAAACCTAATGTTGGAATGATTTGAGCTTGCTACTCAGTAAATGAAGTGTTAGACTGTTCACTCCTTGAAAGACTCAATAAAATAACTCCAAAGATTGGTTGGGTGCTTAGTGATTTAATTATAATCTCAACCAACTCAGTAGAAGCTTTCTCTAAGCTAGATTTCACTAAGGCTTCACTCAAAGAATGAGGAAGAGAAGTCATAATATTTGTTGTAATATTCTCTACATCAGTATCCTCAATACTCTAAATTTTTGGAAGACTTCCTCCTATAGCTTCTTGCTCTTCTTCCTCATCAACATCATCAATATCTACATTTTCTATTTCCTCACCTTCTATTTTTGCATCTTCATTATCTTTTGCCATATCTTCTTCTTCAACATCCTTATCATCTATTTACACAACATTATCACTAGGCTTGTATAGCCCATAGATGTTTTTACATGTAATAGTATTGGACTTTAGAACAAATTCTATGTCCTTTGACAAGATCAACAATGCATTGAATTTTGGAGTAAGATTCTACTCATTTTTCTTCAATGATTCCCTGACTTCCTTGATTCACAAATTAGGAAAAAGCTACCCTCAAGGTCTATTCTCTGATGTCCTTAGCAACATTTACTGCATTTTCCCAAACTGGTGCAACTACCTTAAGAATTGCATCAGGAACTTGTTTGACCAGTTCATCAGGGGAATACTTCCACTTTGCCATTTGTTCCACTAGGGCATCTTCAATCCGTTTCTTCTTTGTTGTGCTCCTTGTGCCATACTTGAGTGTTTTGAATGATGCCATAGATCCTCCTTCTTCTATTCTTTTCAATGTCTCTTCAAAGGTAGGGGTAGTCTTTTGAATATGATCAGTTCAACTTCATCCTCTTCATCACCCACTTTTAGTTTCTTCTTAGATTTGGTGGATCTCCTTTTGAACACAATAGGGGAAGACTTTGCAGGTTTTGTTATTATAACCTTCCCTTTCTTATTGGAAGGCTTCTCTTCCTTAGGTTTTTCTTCCTCTACATTCTCCTCTCCATCTTCATCTCCATCTATGTCATCTCCCTTACCTTCAATAATCATGAGAGGAGAGCTTGATGACTTGGTGTTCTTCATGATTTTCTCTATCCTCTTTCTTCCTCTACTCACTACCTAGGGTAGCTTAATTTCAAGCTCAATCCTAGACTTTTCCTCCTCATATGTTCCAAAGTATGTAGCCTTGGGATCTACAGGCTCATTCAGGAGAACCTTAATAATGTCTTTGGTGTCATCAATGTTCATCTCATAACCCAAAGGTTCTACCCATTCCACTCTTCGCCTAACTGCTTGGATGTAAACCTTGTCATAGTCTACTAGAAAATGTATATCCTAGTCATAGTCGTCTACTAACTTTTTAGGAATCCTATATCTTCTCTACATCTTCTCCTTAAATGTTTCAAAGTAGGAATCCATTATACTTTCAAAGTTTTCTCCCATTTCAACTATGAACTCATTAATTTGGTATAATATAGGTGTGTCTTTCCTCCATACCAGAGTTCCTTTAGAAGAGAAAATAATTTGAACATAGAAGAATAAACAAGTTAAAAGAGAAAGAAAATTATATGGTTTGTTCTTGGAGACTCATATACTCTCCATGTTTTTTCCCAATTGACTCAACAATAGCTCGACAAGGTCAAAAGATAAATTGTTTTCCACCACCTTCAGCACTAGGTCAACTGCTTCATAGGGAATATTGTTCTGTCTACTCAAGCTATATAACTTGTGAGCAATAACATGTATCCAAAACTTTATTTCCATGTTTGTCACTTCATTAAGCTTCATTCCTCTTCCATCCCACTCCACAAGATTTCTCTTTGTTAGTTCAACCTGGCCTAGTGTTTTTGTGGTCTTATCTTTATTCAACATTGGCAACCTAATAATCTTGTGTATCATCTTCTTTGTGATTTGGATAAGGTTATCCAACCACAAATGCATTTCATGAACTTTTCTTAGGATATATCTAATCCATTTCCCTTGAAAATATCATGGTATATGCATAATGTGTGTCAAACCCTTTATCTCCAAATGTTTATCCTTGGGTTTCAAAAGTTGATCTACACAAAGTTCATTGAATTCCTAGTTCATTTTCAGGGTTCCAAGATCTTGAATTGAACAATAATAAAATAACTTGATGTCATGTATAAGAAGTACCTTCAGAGGGGTTTGTGATTTTGCTCTGACTGGGTCAAGTGCTTTTGTAATTGTTGGTGCCAATTTGAATGAGGGAGCCTTACAATCCACTCCATGAATCAACATCTTTGAACCCTTTTTCACTTTTCTTCTTGAAGACACCATTTTCTCAATAAAATTCTTGAACACAAAAATAATCTTTACCAATTATTGCTTCAAATTTCTCAAGGGCTCTAAAATCACTCTTCACTATCAGCTTTGGAAATTCATGGTGAAATGATTCAATGAATTTTCTCCTTTAAACAAAATTTTGTCTTTACAATCACCATTGATGCTTTGTACAAATGTTCACTCGGTGATAGGCTATCCTCCACTTGGTTTGATCTTTATTTCTTAGAAGACACCTTCAACTCGATAAGAAGTTCAAACTCAATAAGGTTACCACCACTTGGTTTGAACTTGGTACTTGATAGAGTCACCAAATCAACATCTACATCCAAAACTAGGTAAAGATATGCAACCCAAATTTTCTTAGTAAGGTCTTGCGACCCAACCATGCTTGGTAAGGTCTTGAACTTCCATCATCACTTGGTGATCCTTGTGTATTGTAAATGCTGATATGGATCTTTTGCTTGTTGACTAGAATTGGTATTAGATGACTTCTTTTGAATCACAATTCTAGTGATTTCCATAGGGAACTAAGTCAAAGTGATTGTGCCACCCAACTCATTGACTTGGGTGTCAACAACTTCATGAATTTGGCTTACATTCTCTAGAGATTTTTGCACCCATTATTGCCTCATTTTTTTTTAATGTTTCTTTTCAACTTCAACTCTACCTCTATTCATACAGTTCTTGGCAAGATGTCCAAGTTCTGTACATACAAAACATCTCTTTGTAGTGTCTCTCTTCCTCATGTGATGGTTTACACAATTTGCTCCAATTTGCCCAAACTCACCATAGTAGTAACACCTACACCATGTATTGTAATCCCAACCAAATATTTCTTTCACAATTTTTTCTTCTAGGTTCCACTTCTTGGTTTTGCATTTTGAAGTTTTATGTCCTTGTTTGTTGCAATTGTGACATTTTCCTTCAAACTTAGGTTTCTCTGTGCATTCACTTGCTTTATGCCCATGCTTATTATAGTTGTAACAGTTTCCATTGAATTTTTCTTTACCATTGCTCAAAAAATTATTTGATGTATGACCTATCTTACCACAATGATTTCAAGTAGGTCTTTTATTCTTTTGAGCTCCTTGCTGAGATGATTCACCTTCATTTGTATATCTTAACCTAGATTTTTCTTTGTGTATATGTTGACTTTTCTCATTGAATTGGTTCATTCTTTCTTGAGATTTCATCATTCTCTCATTGGTTTTCTTTTCTATGCTAAGATCATTATGTAATCTTTCATTCTTTGTCCTTAGGTTCATAAGATCTTGATTTTTGTCATTGAGTTGATCGATAAAGTCTATTTGCTAAAGGGATAGTTGTTGAATTCCATTGCCCTTTTCTTCTATCTATTCTTTGGCTATGTCCTTTTGTTCCATGACTTCACACATTTTGACTAATTGGATTTCTTTCTCTCTTTTTAGATTTTTGACTTCTGCTTGAAGATTTAGATTCCTCTCAAGTAGGTCTTTGATTGTTGCATTAGCTTTATTTGAATTTCTTTCTTGGAATAAATTATCAATTCTTTCTTCAATGTAGAGAGTTTCATCCATCTATGCTACAAGATCTTTCCTTCTTGGCAAGGATTGAGAGAGTTTCTCTTTTGCTTTCTTGAGTTGTCCAATAGCCATTTCCAAATCTAACTTTTTATTCTCAATAGCCTTTTCTAGCCTGTATACCTCCATTGCCTTTGATCTTTTCTCAAGATGCTAAAATTTTGATGTGAGAACCAAATGCTCAGATACCAATTGTTGGAAATATAAGGTAGGCTAGGTTAGAAAGAGGGGAGGGGTGAATCAGGAATCAATAAAAATTAAAACTCAATTCACCAATTAATCCTTCATATATTATTTTGATCTAATTGCATGCATGAAAGAATGAAAGCAACAAAATATTCATAATGCTTTGACACAAGATATGGTGACCTAGAAACCTTCCAAATAGAAAGTAAAACTGAGGTGGGGATGATACCCACAAGCTTTAGTATTGTAGTATAAAGTTGGTCTGTTAAGGCTTACAAATGACCACTTCTGGTGATCTGCCTATTAGGAGCAATAAGGACTATTAGGTCCACCTTGTTAAAGGATTTACAAACATACAACAAAGTATGCTATATGTTAGGAGATTTAGCAAAGGATTGTTAAGTCCACCTAGTTAAGGGATTTGACTGATGTAGCTATTAGGATTAATCAATGGCTAATCTTTGATCTCCAACTTTGATTTACTGAATGAGATTCCTTAAATTGCAATGATCACCTGACTGTGAGAGATAAGTCTTTGCTATACCATATATTGCTTGTAGCCTTCTTTAATTCACACTCATCTACTTCTTACTTCTTCACATACCCATCACTTAATATTTTTGGATATGATACAATATATTACATATATACCAATCCACTTAATTACTCTCTAGAGTTGGCTACAATACCATATTCATCATAATTCATAAAGTCAACCCATTTCTACAACTTGGGTTCAGAAGACCAACTTGATGATGTTCTGACACTCGACAAACACTATTAATGCTCGATAGACTTTGGTACTCAATTGACATTGAAGCTCAGTCCATACTAATTGCTTCAAGTAGAAGGAACTTAGTCAACACTATATGACTCAGTGAACACTAATAAAATTGGTAGATACTGAATCACTCAGTTGACACTGAATGACCTAGTCAACACTAGATTCTCTTTGTTAACACTGCAACCTTGGTAGATACTAATATACTTGGTTAACAATACATAGCTTGGTTAACACTAAGATCTTCACCATTTCTACTAGAAATCTTGGTCGACTTTGCTGCACTTGGGTAACACTGTGCTTTGCCTTTGAATCTCATTAGATATTGTAGAACTCGGCAAGCACTGCAATTTGATTGATTAGCTCAGTGGCAACTAAAACACTTGGTTATCACTGCTAGATGAATGATAAGCTTGGTAGCAACTATAGAGTCTAATAGAAATGAAACTAATTAACTAAGTGTTAAGTCACTAATACAAAAATTGGCCTTAATGTCAAAAAGTGCAACCTTGATTGATTATGTTTGATGCTGATTCTATTTTCACAATTTTGCAAAAGACAAAAAAGAGTATTGTTAGGATTAACCTTAGATAGAAATAATAGTTACATGAAAATATATCCAATATTAAAAAATAATAGATCACATAGAAGAGAACACAAGATACCAATATTTAATGTGGTTCACTTAATCCCTGGGCTATGTCCACCAAATAGCAAGTCCAATATTATTATGATTAATCAAACCACCCTAGACTCTACTATTCTTTTATTCTTGTTCAGTCTAGAAGATCAATCGAAGCTAAAGAGGAATTCAACTTCTCCCTTGTCACTACCTTAGTAAACATATTTTTTTGATTGTCATCTATATGTATCTTGTCTAGCTTTAACTTTCCATCATCCAAAGCTGACCAAATGAAATGGTACCACAACTTAATGTGTTTTGTCTTTGAATGTAGAGCAAAATTCTTTGCAAGATGAATGACACTCTAACTATCTGTAAACAAATAGTTATCCTTCTGAGGCTATCCCAATTCTTCCAAGAAGAATTGAAGCCATATCATCTCCTTGGCTACATCTATAGCAACAACATACTATGCCTCTATATTGGATAAATCATTAACCTTCTGTAACTTAGAAACTCAGCTCACTGCTACCCCACCAATAGTAAATACATAACCTATAGTAACCCACCTGGTATCAATATCCCCTACTAAATCTAAGTCAACATATCCCTATAAACCAGTAGTAGAGCCCCCAAAGTGTAAACACTTACTGGATGTACATCTCAAACATTTGATAATCCATTTTACTACATTCCAATGCTCAATTCCTGGATGACTCATATACCTACTAATGACTCACACTGCATGTGCAATATCTAGCCTCGTAGATACCATAGCATACATCAAGCTTCTTACAGCTGAAGCATAAGGTACCTTAGACATATTATCCTCTTATTCTTGTGTCTTTGGATACATCTCCTTAGTCAACTTCAAATGACAAGGTAAAGGTGTGCTTACAACTTTAGCATTCTCTATAGAGAAATGTTGCAACACTTTCGCAATATAATCAGTCTGAGATAAAGTTAATTTCTTGTTCTTCCTATCTCTACAAAGCTTCATACCAAGGATTTATTTTTCTTCCCCATAATCCTTCATAGCAAATGCATTTTCTAACTAGCATCTCAACGCCTTAATATGATCCATTTTAGACCTAGCTACAAGCATATCATCAAGATATAAACATAAAATAATGTAGCTGTCATCATCCAACCTCTTAAAGTAAACACGATGATCTAAATTACACCTATTATATCCATGCTCATGCATAAAACTATCAAATTTCACATACCATTGCTAAGGTGCTTTCTTTAAGCCATAAAGACTTTTCTTCAATCTGCACACTAAGTTCTCCTTACCTTTGACCTCAAATCCCTTTGGCTATGCCATATCTATCTCTTTATCCAAATCATCATGAAGAAAGGTTGTTTTAACATCAAGATACTCTAAATGCAAATCTTCAATAGCCACAATACTTAAAATAATGAGAATAGAAGTCATCTTAACAACAAGAGAGAATATCTCATCAAAATCAATGTCTTTTTCTATGCAAATTATTTTACAAATAACCTAGATTTAAATCTTTTTTTACCTCCGACTTCATCTTTCAAACTATAAACTCATTTATTCTATAAAGCCCTTTTACCTACAGGCAACTTGCATAAATCCCAAGTCTTATTTTTCAGCAAAGAGTCCATTTCATCTTTTATTGCAGACTCCCATTGAATCTTGGTATCCACCTATACAACTTCAACATAAAATTCATGTTCACCAACATCTATTAGTAAAAGAGAGTACAAAGAGGGAGAAAATATTTTTGGAGATCTACTTAGCCTTATTGACTATCTAACATTTACTAGAGTGTGTGGTATTTTTTGTTGCAGTTGTTGCACATTATGAGGGATTGTTGGAACATCATTTTTTGGAGTATCATCCATCACCATGTAATCATCTTCTTTCTTCTCATGTTTTTGTAGTAAATCTTTGTACAACACTTTCTCATTGAATATGACATCCCTACTTCTTACAATTTTATGAAATTCAAAATCCCAAAGCCTATAACCAAATTCATCAATGCCATATCCAACAAATACACATTTCTTTGACTTAGCTTGAAATCTAGTTCTATTTTCATAATCTATATGAGAAAATGCTTCACAACCAAAAGTTTTGAGAAAAGAATAACTCACCTTCTTGCCAATCCATGCTTCCTCTAGAATATCACAACCTAAGGAAGTAGATGGATCTTTATTAATCAAATATACAACAATATTGATAGCCTTCACCCACATGTTTAAGGGCAACTCTACATGCAACCTCATACTCCTTGCACACTCCATTATAGTCTTATTCATGCATTCAACCACTCCATTTTCCTATGGAGTCCTTGGAACATTTTTCTTTCTAAGAATAGCATTAATGGAGCAATAATATTCAAATTCATGAGTGCAATACTCACCACCATTATTAGATCTAAGACATTTTAATTTCTTACCAATCTCATTTTCAATGAAGCATTTCCATTTCTTAAAAGTTTGAAATAAATCAAATTTTTGTCTAAGAAAATAAACCTATACTTCTCTAGTTTCATCATCAATGAATGTAACATAATGATGAGATTCACCAAGGAAAGATACCTAAGCTAGTCCCCATACATCTATATGCACAATCTCTAATCTCTCATTTTTCTTTTCTTTCTCAGTCTTCACAAAACTCACTCTCTTTTGTTTTCCATACACACAACCTTCACAGAAATCCATACTAACACTTTTTAGATCTGGTAACTTTCTTTGAATGATGTAATTTCATACCTTTCCCACTCATGTGCCCAAGTCTGTTGTGCCATAGCATTGCATCAAAATATACAACTATTTGTTCTCCTTGCTCAACTACAACAATTGTTCCTGAACATTTATTTTTCTATGAAATAATTAAATTAGAAGGAACAATATCACCTATACAAAGATATAAGGTTCCTATTTTCACACCTTTTGTTACTACAAGGGTACCTTTTAAAAACTTCCAATTATCATTAAAAGTAACTACGCAACCCTCATCACTAAGTTTCCCAACTCAAATTAAATTCCTACTCAACCTTGGAACATGTCTTATCTCATGTAGTAGCCAATGATTCCCATTCTAAAACTTAATCTTAACTTTTCCCTTTCCAACAATCTGAGAGGGTTCATTATCTCCCAAATAAACAAGCTCAAAATCCCCTTGGAAATAATAAATAAAATAACCTCTATGAGGTGTAGCATGAAATGAAGCACCAAAATCTAAAACCCATGAATCATCAACACTTTCTAAAGACATAAGCAAACCATACTCTTTAGATTTGTTAATTACAACATTTTCCACCTTTGTCCCTTGTGGTTTATCTTGTTCATTTTCTTTCGAGTCCAACAATCTTTCTTCTTATGCATTGGTTTCCCACAATACCAAAAATCATTTGGTCCTCTCAGTTGAGACCACTTTCTCTTTGACTTTCCTCTTAATTTCCCATGATTTCTAGAATTATTTCCTTTTAGTTGTTCTGCCTCTGCTTTGTGCATTTAAAGCACATCCTGATGTAGATCCACCTAAGATTTTTCTATGAGTTTCCTCACTCAAAATAACACCATCACATCATCATATTTTAAAGTATCACATCATCATATTTTAGAGTATTAGTTCCAAAAATGGAATTACTCATAGCCATTACCAACCCATTCAAACTTTCAAGAAAAGAACACAAAATCAAGAGAGCCCTAATTTCTTCATCAAAATTAATACCCATAGAAGATAACTAACTAGTAACATTATTAAATTCATTTAAATGATATGCAATAGATCCACCTTCTGCCATCTTCATATTAAATAAATTCTTCATGAGAAATACTTTATTTGAAGCAGAGGACTTTTTATACAATTTCACTAGGGTTTCCATCATGATGAGGGCACAATCCAAGACAAAAATGAACTCAATAGGAAAGAGGAGTATTATTATTAGAAATGATATGCTATTATATTTAGTATAACAAAAATAGACTCCACGACATGCCATATGGGCTTACAATGTTATCAGATTCTAGAGAAAACCCTTCTCATAGTACCCTCTCCCAAACTCCACCAAAAATTGCCTTTACAATGCCAGAAATGTCCTTAAGTAACCCAAATTAGGTTTAGGGTTAGGAATAAATTTTAGAATATTCCATTTGGCATCCACCACCAAAATAGAAGGTTCTAAAAAATACATCAAAAGTCAATGTAAAATTAGAAGAATCTAGAAATGGTAGTCCATATTTTGGGAGGCATAACTTTTGATCTGAGACTTCGATAGACAAACCATTTACATTTCTAGAAAGCTCTCCAAGTGCTCAATAGCCCTATGGACCATATTTTGTTGTCCCCCATTTTTTGGGCCTGTACAAGGCTGTTTAGTGCCTCAAATCCAACTTTGAAGTGCTCTTAGGAGATCTCTAGGCAACTTAAAACTACAATAACTTTCAAACTGCAAAGCCTTTTGACCTTATTATTTTTCTAGAGTGCTTTAAATTATAATTATAATCATCCCTCCAACTTACACCCTCTAACTCATCATAATTATGGCTCAATTACAAAATAACCTATTTTCTACATTGGTACATTTCTCAAGGTGCTCAAAACCTCTAACTTAGAAAACCAATAGTGGAACTGTGAGAGTTGGAATCTTTATTTGACCCAAATGGGTATCTAAAAATGAAAACACATTAAACAAAAACTAACACTAAGCATTTTTTTGGGTGATACAGGATTGCCCTTACACCACTGGATGCTCCTACATCAAACACCCAAGGTAGATTGAAAAATGACCATGTCACTTTATAGTTGGTAGAGTAAAACCCAAATGAGCAACCTTCATTGAGGATATCCAAGTTGAGTCTTCTATTGATTGTCCTTTCCACTTGACTAGGTATTCTTCATACTGCCTATTTCTAGTACTCTGTCCCACATGACTATACAAAATTTCTTCAATCTCTTCCTTTGCAAAAGTAGGAATTGGACATGGCTCCATCATCAAATCCTCATCTGCACCATCATCATGATATTTTGTTAAGTCTACAATATTAAAAATAGGAGAAATGTGAATCCCATGTGGAAACTCCACCTTATATGCATTCCCTGAATCATGTTTCTTCAAAATTTCATAGAGGCCAAAGTTCTTCATCTTCAGCTTTCTGTAGGTACCTACTAGAAATTGTTCCTTCCTCAAATACACCATAACATGATCTCCAACTTGGAGCTCCTTATGTCTCCTCTTTTGATCTTCCCTAGCCTTATACTGTAGGTTCATCTTGGTAATATGTGCTCGCACCTCCTCATGTAGGTTCTTGACATGTTCAACAAAGTCTTCTACCTCAACACTTGTCCTCTCTCCTTGCTACATTTTCCTTAGCTCTGATGTAGTTCTTGGACTACTTCTATACACAATTTGGAATGGTGATCTACTAGTACTCCTATTCATAGAATTATTGTAAGTAGATTCTATTTGTGGTAGAATCAAATCCCATCCCTTGGGCTTATCTCCTACTAAACACCTCAGCAAATTGCCCAGACTCCTATTCATTACTTCTGTTTGTCCATCAATCTGTAGATGATGTATAGAACTGAACTTCAATTTTGTATTCAACTTCTTCTACAAATTCCTCCAGAAATACCCCACAAATTTAATATCTCTATCAAAAATAATACTTTTTAGGAGACCATGTAGCCTCACCACCTCTCTGAAAAATAAATCTGCACTATGTACTACATCATGAGTCTTCTGTTATGGAATGAAGCGTGCCATCTTGGAGAACCTATCAACCACCACAAATATTGAGTCATTACCCCTTTGTGTTCTTGGTAATCTAAGAACAAATCCATACTTATGTCCTCCCAAGGCTTTGATGGAATAGGTAATGGCTGATAGTGTCCAATATTGTGATAGATCCTTTGGTTGTTTGATATACTTGACAACTCTGCACAAACTTCTTCACATCTTGTGACAATTGAGGCCAAAAATAATGTTCTCTAATAATGACAATGGTCTTATCTTGACCAAAGTTTCCTACCATCCCTCCACTGTGCTTCTCCTTGATCAAGTTCTCCCTCATAGAACTCCTTGTGATACACAATTGACTCCCCTTGAACAACATACCATCCTAAATCAAGTAATCTAGCCACCTGATTTTGTCTAGAGTAACAAGTTCTTTACAAGCCTTCCAAACCTCTGTAAAGTCAGGATCCTTAGGGTACAAAGTCTTGAGTTCATCAAACCCAACCACTTTATCTTGCATTACTATCAGCAACAACTGTCTCCTACTTAATGCATCTAAAACTCTATTAGACCTTCTACTTCTATGTTTCAATACAAATGTATAGCTTTGCATGAACTCTACCCATTTCAAATGTCTTTGATTCAATTTACCTTGGCTATTTAGGTACTGCAATGCCTAGTGATTAGCATACAAAACAAATTCTTTTGGCAAAAAATAATGCCTCCATTTCTTTAAGGCCTAAACTATTACATAGAATCCTAATCATAAACAAAATACTTCTTCTTTGCATCATTCAAATTTTCAGTAAAATAGGAAACATGCTTACCTTTTTGGCTCAACACAGCCCCAATAGCACTACCACTAACGTTGCAATCCACCTTGAACACTTTGTTGAAATCATGAAGTGCCAACATAGGTTTCTTTGTCACCCTCTTCTTCAACAATTCAAAACTCCTTGTAGCTTCTGTAGTCCACTTGAACTCTTTTCTATCCCTCCTCATTGTTTTAGTTAGGGGTGCACATATAATACTAAAATTCCTAATGAACTTCCTGTAAAAACTAGCTAGACCATGGAATGACCTCACGTTAGTGGCAAAAATTGGAGTAGGCCATTCCAAGATGACCTTCACCTTCTTTGGGTCCATTTGAGACCCTTAGCTAATACAAAAAACCCCAAATAGACTAACTCCTTTTTGACAAAGCTACACTTCTTCAAATTAATCAACAATTTCTCTTCCCTCAACCTTTCAAGGACACTATAAATGTGCAATAAATTTTCATCCAAAGGCTTACTGGAAATCAAAATATCATCTAGATAGACAATAACAAAGTTTTCTAAAAATGGCTTTAGTACCTCATTCATAAGCCGCATGAAGGTGCTTGGCACATTGGTCAGTCCAAAGGGTATGACAAACCACTCACATAGACCCTCCTTGGTCTTGAATGCAGTATTCTACTCATCTCCCTCTTGTATCTGAATCTGGTGATAATCACTCTTGAGATCTATCTTTGTGAAGTACTAAGCTCCACTCAAATAGTCCATAAGATCATTCATTCTTGGCAAAGGAAATTGATACTTGATGGCTATTATATTTATAGCCTAAGAGTCTATACACATTCTCCACTCTCCATCCTTCTTTGATGTCAGCACTGCAGGTACTGCACATGGACTTAAGCTCTCTCGAATCAAACCTTTCCTCAATAGCTCCTAAAATTGTCTATTTAGCTCCTCAGTCTCAGTAGGAGTCATCTTATAGGCAGCCTTGTTAGGAAAACTAGCTCTAGGGACTAAATCTATCTGATGAATAATTACCTTATTGGCAACAACCCTTCTGGAACATTATTAGAGATGACATCTCCATAATCACTTAATAGACCTAAAGCTTCAAGTAGAATTTCACTACTACCTTCCTTATCTTTTCTAAGAATTAAGGAATAACACATATACTGATGTTTCATGCCATCCAAAAATTTTCTTCCATCAACAAGACATACCCTAGCATTACTACATACCTTTTCACCCTCCTTTATCAAGGGCTTCAATTTTTGGTGAACTCCATCCTTTGTTAGAGAGTATGCATTTGCATGACCATCATGTATAGCATGCCTATCAAATTGCCATGACCTTCCCAACAATAAATGGAAGACCTCCATTGGAATGATGTCATAGAGAGCCTCATCATGTTAACTTCCAATCTTGAACTTTACCAAACATTGCTCAGTAACCAAGACCTTATGATCATCATGTACACAAACATTCTGATAGGGTTGGGGGTGTTTCTCCCTCTTGAGCTTTAGCTTTGAGACCATCTCCTTTGACACCAAGTTGTCAGTGCTTCCACCATCAATAGTCACATCACAACATTTACCCTTGCACTTGTACATGGTATGAAATAAAATCCTCCTTTGTCTAGGTTCAATCTCACCACTCAATAAGACCCTTTCATTAACTAGAACCTCTCCTCTTTTTGCATCCTTTGAATGTGATGACTATGCATCATCATCCACATGAGCAACCCTTGCTTGACCATCAGCCTTCCTATCTTTCCTTGGTAGTGAGGGCATTCAAAGGCATGATGACCTTATTCATTGCAATGGAAAAAGGTACCACAAAAGCCTCCTCTTCCTGAACCTTGTCAATGTCCTCTACCTCTTCCTCTCTGATCTCCAAAGTTTTGATCACAGAAGTGGTTGAAACCCTCATTCCTCTAGTTTCAGCTAGTACCCACATCTTCATTTTTCTTCTGGTTCTCATTTCTACCTCCAAATGACCTACCACCACCCCTTTCTCCTTGACTACACCCTCTTTTCCTTCCATCAAACATTTTTTTTATCTTCTCCTCAACTCACAAGGAAAACTAGTATGCCTCTTCAATGCTAGTTATTCTAACCAGACTTAACTCCTCCTGAATGCTAGGTCTTAACCCACTAAGGTAACAAGAAACCTTCTCCTTGTTTGCTTTTTCATGCCCCACCCTAATCAGGACTTGGTAAAATTCCTCTATGTATTCCTAGAAAAAATTTCCCACTTTCTTTAACCCTTGCATCTTTTTTAATAGGTCAAGCTCATAATCAACAAGAATGAACATCTTTAGTTTCTCCACATGCGATCCCATCTTGTGATTTTTTCCTTTCCTCTTCTATTTCTTTCCAATTGAATCCCTTTCTAGTAGATTTTGGCATGGCCTTTCATTTTGGCCTTTGCAAACTTAACCCTATCAGGGTCCTTGATATCCTCATACTCAAAATATTCTTCCAACTCATTGATCTAGTCAATCAACTCATCTAGGTTTAGACTTCCAAAAAAATGCTAACGCTAATTTTAGGTCTTTTTCCAAGCTTGGAAATGACCCTAAAAAGCTTATCCTCTATTTGTTTTAGGACTTCTTTGTCTCCTTACCCTTCCTACCCAATATTTCCTTCTTCATTTTCTTCCTCACTTTCGTTTCCTACGAAAACATTCATCCCTCTATGGATCTCCTCTTGCAATGCTTGGACTTGTCTCTAGAGGGCTCTAACCTCAGGAGTAACAATTATAACCCTTTCAACACACTCCCTTCATGGAGGAATCTTCTTGTATCAAAACCCACAACCACATAGTCTTGGTGTAAACTGCCCCAAAGTTGGTGCTATGTCTACACACTCAAGAAAACCTACTCTGATACCACTTGACGAGGGCACAATCCAAGATAAAAATGAACACAATAGGAAAGAGGAATATTATTATTATAAATGATATGATATTACATTCAATAAAACAAAAATAGACTCCACGACATGCCCTATGGGATTACAATGTTATCAGATTATGGAGAAAACCCTTCTCATAGTACCCTCTCCCAAACTCCACTAAAAATTGCCTTTACAATGCCAGAAATTTCCTTGAGTAACCCAAATTAGGCTTAGGGTTAGGAATAAATTTTAGAATATGAAAATTAGAATCCATCAGAAAAATAGAAGGTTCTAGAAAACATGTCAGAAGTCAGTGTAAAATTAGAAGAATCTAGAAATGGTAGTCCAACTTTCAAGAGGCATAACTTTTGATCTGAGACTCCGATTGACAAATTGTTTACATTTATAGAAAGCTCTCCAAATTATCTATAGCCCTATGAACTAGCTTTTCTTGTCTCCCATTTTCAAGCCTTTACAAGGCAATTTAGTGCCTCAAATCTAACTTTGGAGTGCTCTTAGGAGATCTCCAGGCAACTTAAAACCACAATAACTTTCAAACCGCAAAACCTTTTGACCTGATTATTTTTCTAGAGTGTTTTAAATTACAATTACAATAATTCCTCCAACTTAAACCCTCTAATCCATCATAATTATGGCTCAATTAAAAAATAACCTATTTTCTACATTGGCACATTTTCAAAGGTGCTCAAAAACTCTAACCCAAAAAATCAATAGTGGAACTATGAGAGTTGGAATATTTATTTGACCCAAATGGGTATCCAAAAATGAAAAAACATTAAACAAAAACTAATACTAAGCATATTTTTGGGTGATATAGGATTGCCCTTACACCATTGGATGCTCCTGCATCACATCAACTCTTTTGTCATCTTCACTTTTGTAATGTTAAATGCCACCAATGGTGCTAGACATAATGAAATGCTTCCAAGTGCCTTTTTGTCTAAAAGATCCCAGTCATTTTTTGTCATAGTTGCCTAGTTCTTAGTTTTTCCTTCCAACAACTTCCACAAATCCTTCTAATAAAGATAGTCTTCCATTTGCATCTTCCATAACTGAAAGTTCTACCCATTAAACTTGTCAACCTTTAGCTTACCCTCATCTGTCATTGCTCCCACTCAACCGTGAGACTCCCACTCAACCATGATAATTTATTGTAGAGGATAATTGAAAAAAATCTCACTCTAATACCACTTATTAGGATTAACCTCAGATAGAAATAATAGTTACATGCAAATATAACTAATATCAAAAAATAATAGATCACATAGAAGAGAACACAAGACACCAAGATTTAACATGGTTCACCCAATCCCTTGGCTATGTCCACCAAACAACAAGTCCAATATTATTATGATCCAATGATTACAATCTGTAATCTCTTATAGCTCAATACCACTGCAAGAAGCAATTTTGCATCACACCTTATGAAAATCCCTAATCCTAAGCCCTTATATACAGTTATTTTTTTTTCTTTAGGGTTAAAATTATTTATAACATGTTAGCACAATACAATACTTCCTTTATCAGTCACCATAAACTAACAATCTCCCACTTGGGGACTGATCAGACTCCACACTAGACAATATGTACTTTGGTCTACAACCTATTTGTTGATTTGAGATCCATAACCTACAATAAAAAAGGTTTTTGTTGTTGATGGGGGGTTTTCCTTGGTCAAACCCTAGTATAAGAATTAACCTTGAATTGAAATAATTAAAGTAGCATGAATGTAAAGAAATTGTATAAATTTAAATTACAAAGACATATCTCTTGAATCGAATGCAATGTTCTCATCTCCACCAAAAGATTTGGATCAAGAAGATGAAGATTAATAGACATGGAAGATGACCAAGATGATCAAGACTAATAGATGTGGAAGATGTACCGAAGGACTTTGTTGAAGATCTTGGTAAATAAACTCTTTTAATTTCTTGAATGCATGAATCCTTGATCTTTAATGGAATTCTTGAATGGATGTGTAATACACCCTTGATTTCTAGGTGCACAAACACTAGAAATAATTTGGGGACCCCAAAACAGGTCTCTAAATCTATAAATCATGCCTAAATTCCAAGGAAACCCTATTTTAGTGCAAGGATTAGATTCCAAGTGGAAAGGTGGATGGAAATGAAGGATATAGGGGAAATAGATAATAACTCAAGCTTATCACCATAAAAATACGAGATTTAAAGAGGATCTATTAGGTTTTACCCCAATTCCAACTAGGAGAAAGGGTAGAAAAGGGAGAAAGAAATGAAAGAAGGGGAGATCATAATGATCTTGCATCAAATAGGTGCTAAAACTTTATTAAATTGGAATGCTTTCAATTTAAGATGATACATTTAACCCCCACTTTAACAAGGGGATGGACTTGATCCAAAGTCTTGGTAAAGTAGAGCACAAGGCATAAGATACTGCTATTAAGATCTAAGAGAGAAAGAATCAAGTCCCCAAGGGTTTCATATTTTTTTGACTCCCAAATTATAATGAGAGAGAGATTGCTAACTATAAAGAAAAGGATGATTATCTCTCCCAATAGAGTGTCCATCCTACTATGAATCACCAAAGGAGCTCCTACAAAGATGACATTGAAATAGTCTAATGGGGTGGTAACCCTCTAGTTAACTCATCAAAAGGTCCACCCATAGATCAATGTTCTAGTTATCACCATAGTAAGGTTTAGAAAGGATGTGTTAGCCATATATGAGACTTTAGAAAAAAAATTGTAGCCCAAAGATTAGATTTAGCATGTGTGCATGTGAAGGAAAGAGAGACTCAATTTCAAGAATTCTCACTTCCTGGATTGAATGTGTGCATATAGAATTTTTTCTTTAGGATTGTGCATAATCCATAAAGAGATTCATGTATACATTGAAAGAAAAGGATGAAGTAGTAATGTATATATTTGATGCTAATGTAGGAAACATACTAAGAAACTAAGACTAAAGTACCCCAAGCTAGACTCAAAATCCATGTTTACTATCCCATGACTGGATTGTGAGAATAAGCAGAGCATATGCCCCCATGTTACATTATTTCTAACACTTTAACATGAGAAATGGATTTAATAGAGTATACATACAATGATCAAAATACGTTTCCACTATGAGATGCCCCAATAGTGTAAAAATCAAGGGAAATAAAAATATAACATACAAGAGCACTGAAGGGATCCACTACCTCTGGGGTCAGTATGATCATATGATAATATGGTATTCTATCAAGTATGACATATCATCATCCCCCAAAGGTAGTACAACTACAAAACCATAGAAGATAGACATGTAAGATTTATGAAGAAGAGTCTTTTTGGACCACCGTTATGGAGACCAAAAATACTTGGTGCTTCCATGATGCAAGTCCAAGCATACTGCACAAGGACACACGTATGAAAAAAAACACATGTAGAACACAACATAGTATGATAGATAGGAGTAAGATACAAATAGAAGAATGTGACAACATGATGATTTATTTATCACCTTGTGCTAATAGAGCAAATTTTTTGGGTTAAATAAATTTGAACATACATTTAGAAAAAAAGATATGGGGGAAGCACAAAACAACAAGAAAACACATAAAAAACTACTATTCTAGAGCACTCACTTCAAGAATGTTGTCCTCCTCGCCTATCTTGGTTAGTAGTAATAAGAGAATGCGGATAACTTGCAAGAGGAGCTCACTAGTACATTTGAGGTGATTTTGTGACCAAAATTTGCGACCATTTATTAAAATGTTTTAGATTGGTTGCAATATGGAAGGAAAAATCTCTTTTTTTTTAAAAATCTATGCCCGTGTTGGTTGAAATTTTGACCAACACTTAGCATTGGTCAAAATTTCGACCAACACTTAGTTGAACATGTCAAAATGAAAAAGAGTTGTGCCCGCCCATTTCATTATTTTTTATTTTGTTAAATAAGGGTTTGGCCACCTATTTCATTGCATCATTATTTTGTTAAATAAGGGTTTGACCGCCTGTTTCATTGCATTTTGTTAAATTGAGAGGAGATTAGCGTAGAGGGTGGGAGGTATATCGCTCCTAGGGCATCTCGATTTGGATGTGAATACGCTTGGGACACAGATGTGAATACCATCTTTCTTGTCTCCACTAGTTTGAAAGATTCTACGGAGCGTGCGCGGGGGAGCTACACAAGCAATTTAGGAGAAGAGGCAGAAATCAAGGAAGAGGTAAGGAATCAAGGTGTGTATCACATTTTTCTGCCATTGTTTGGTCAATCTTAGCCATGGCACCGGGCAGTTGGATTCAACTTTTCAATTATGAAGGGATCCCCTTCATATGTATAAATTTCTTTAAAATATGTCACATTGTTGCTAATTATGACCTTGTGACTTAGCACCTCTATTGTGAATCATGCCATATTCGTGTGGACTAGATGATTTCCATGATTGTAGATGGAGTATTGAATACTATCATGACTCAAATTCCTTGTTTCCTCACTGGTGCACCTCGCTCAAAGATCATAGCCATGGACGCTTGGCTTCCATTTCTCCATATGGTAGTTAACCTTACCTCTACCATTAATAACTATTGGCTTCACAAAAATCATTAGGTACATTCAATGATTCAAAGTTCAAATGAATGCATTCACCTTTCTTCAAGGAAAAATCAAGAAGTTAAAGATTTACATTTAATATTTGATTATGACAATATATACCCCATGTATGACTTGGAGAATCAAATTACTAGTTATCAACAATGGTATTGTATTTATGTTGCTTAATAATGTCTCTAGTAGTCACTGCTCATAATGATATTTGCTCTCCATCAAAATCTAGAAACCATGCTTAGCACTGCAAGCTATTATCGATACTTCTATCCTAATGACCTTTATAACATAAGGTAAGATCTGATGCCATAACTTTTTATGTAAAAATTAGTGCCTTGCTTTGTATTTATGTACTTATAATATCATATGACTAGTATTTACATCTGATCTCCATATTTGAATAACAAACTTTGAGAACTTCAACAATTAACTACCTTAAGTCTAAATAATCTATTTCTTAGTGGAAAGATTACTCTTTCCAACATTATAGAATTGAGAAGAATTCAACATTATACTATTGGTTATGTTGTTGCTTCTTTGGTTTTTCCTACTAGTTCTTTTCTTTCTGTAGGCTCAACAAGTAATAGTGTTCCATTTCAAATTTATGGTTTTGCTAATATTTTTGATAAGGCCTCAATTAGTGTTCCTTCTATGCTTCTTGAAGGTGTTTCTAGTGCTATCTATTTAGTGGATGTTGGTTCCTTTTTTATTGGTGCTTTTGTTTCCTTAGTTTTTGTTGGCTCTTTGATTTGTGTGGGGACTCCATTACTAGATTCCATTTTCTAGCAAGTTGAGGCTACAAAGGTGAAAGAGGATTGGATTATTGTAAAAAGGAAAAAAACTCTAAATTTTTCTTCTCTTTTGATATGACTATTTGATCTCATATATGGGGAAGAAGAATGGTAGCTCTTAGTGTCTTTTTGTTGGTGGTAGGACTTGACTAGTTTTTTTTCTAGTCTATCCTTCTTCTATTTGGATGGATATGGTCTTTCATGATCTTGTCTCTTGTCATGCAAATCTATTTTTTTGGTCCATTTCAAACATGAAAGATGAATTAGTATTTCAAACACCTGAAGTATTGATAGTAGGGAGTCCATTTCATCCAGTGATGAACCTTTAATTGGGACACCAAGAATAGTAAGTGTAGTCATCGAAGCTATCATACCTGTGTTATAACTTAATTGTTTCATTAATAAAGATTCAAGAACCTATCAAACATTTTGTTTCTTTTTAGAGATGTGAACCACAAATGACTTTATACATTATTATTTCATTCATTAGAGGTTCACTCACTAGGCAGGGGTGCTACTCCACCTGCACTTGCTTTTATGACTTTGATTCCTTTTCCATGGGCCTCTTTAGCATATTATACCATTCCATCAGGTGTTCAATGAGAAAATTCAATGGTTATCTACAACACAACCAGAATTCAAATATCTTATCAAAATGTGTGGTACCAAATATTGTTGCATTCCATTCACTTAAGCATTTCTTAAAATTATTCTTCAGGAAATTGTGTGCAATTCAAATAGGCTTCACAAACCAACCTCATATGAGACACTAAATGGTTTAAGAATTTCTGTAGCAGCTGTCATGACTAGCAGATTAGAATTTGAGCCCATTATAATACCCACTTCTAGGCTACCTGTAAGAAATAGACAAAAGGAAGAAATCTTAAGACAATAGTCTATGTATGTATTGAAACAAATCATAGAATAAAAAATAAGATAGAAAATAGTAATGTAGAAGAATAGAGATATTGGAACTACAAAATCAATTGGGATAGACGCCTAAAAATATTAAATAAATAATAAATAGTCAATTCGCAAAACTGCAAGCATATGTCATGATCAATGAGTTGATATTGTTGTACATCAAGGGTCTAATACACCAAGATGATGGAAATGAACTTAAACATATTCATCTGTCAATTGGAATTGCTCCATTTTTTTGATCTATGTGCTGCTAATCCTATGCATTCAAGGTATGATGCATTGAGATGTTAGAAGGGAACTCAAGCTTGATGGACTATGAAGTCTGATTTGCGGTCTCTATAAGCTATTATCATCCAAAAAATATACCCCCTTTCATTCATCTATCCATGAGCTATTTCTTGTGATTGTGATTGTGATTGAGCTTGTAACTCAATGACCTACTTTGGTTGCTAGTGTAGTTTTAGTCTTTTGCTTACTTAGATTCACTCCTCTATCACAATGTAATGTCCCCAAATCTTATTTGATATACTAATAGATTAGATCTAATAGAGTAAATATTATTCTAAATAGAATAGGAAAAGGTGGATTATAATTAACGAGGACTATCATCAACATTTATTTTCCAAATATAATTTTCAAGCCTCTTGGAGCATGCAGGGGAAGAAGCTGACATAGCTTATGAAATTATGCTATGCTCTTATTTTACAAAACCAATTTTTTTTGAGGTTGGACACCAAACATATTACCTCAAAACCATGTTCATGGTTGATAAGGCACTGTTAGAAAAGATTTCTCAACATATTCATTTTGTTGGAAAAGAGTCAATGCACAAAAAAATTCATCAATGCACATAAAAATTCAAAAATCATTCCTAATGGATATAGGAAATTAATGAAATAAGGGGGCTATGATCATATTGTGTGACTTATGAAGATAGATATTGGAACCCTTAAAATGAACTAATATACTACTATAACCTTGTTAACGTGTTTTTTTTTTTACAGCAGATGATCTGTGATGCAGCCACATTGTTCTTCGGTGTTGAGATCCCGGTCATGTTTGGAGGCTTTATAGATCAAAATTTACAATTATTTTTGACTGATCTTTGAAGGATTCATAGATTAATTTACAATATTTTCAGTAATCTTCAAGGGCTTCAAAAAACAATTCACTTTGTGTGGTCTACGAAGGCATCAAAGATAAATTCATGATATTTTCAGTTATCTTTGAAGACTTCATAGATAGATATGTCAAATTTTCCTAAGTTCAAAGATTTCAGAATTTATGTATTTCATAGAAGGATAAATCCCACAGCGTAATTATATTGTTAGTATCTATTTTCTTAGAAACTAATTAGAGAGGAGTATATAATTGAATATATAGATTTTAGTGGCTTAAAATGAAATTCCATGTGGATGCATGGCCAGGATTGATATAATGCCTGGATATCCAAAACATCTCGGGGACAGGGGGATTGCAAAATGTAATGACACACAAAATGATTACCTAGAGATTCAATATAAATAAAGGAGTGAAAGTCTCAATTAACAAGAGTAACAAACCATGTCTAATAAGGATAAGATTGAAAACTAAGAAAAGATGACAACTAAAAGAATAAAATAATTTTCCAATCAACTAGAATGTTAAAAACTTTCAACAAATCTAATCTAATTGGATAAAATGACTCACTTCTAGATTTTTGAAGCAATGTTGGAATAGAGCAATGCTGCCACCACCCATGACACCCATTCAAAATGCAATTCGAACCTACCAAAATTGTAAACCTTACAAAAAATCCAATGCAAATGGATATTGGGTCCACCCCTGAACCTCATTTGAAGCTCAATTTTACGAGGAAGAAAAGAAATTATACATACCCCAATTCTCTCCCATTATACCTACATAATCAAAATACAAATTAAAACAAAACATTAAGATCAAGATTCAAGGATATGGAAGTCAAATCACAAAAAAAGCATTTATAATAAAACCTGGTACTATAATCTTCTCTAATTCGGATATGTATCTACCAAATGATTCAGTCCACAACATAGCTTTTTTCCTTTATAAACTATTATCCAAACCAAAACTACTCTCATAAGGAAGGTAGGGCTCAACCTTTTAGACCAATAATTACATGGAAATGTATGTGAAATGTCTGATTCTATAACCTACTTCAAATTCCTAATCATTTTTTTTTTTGTTTTCTCTCATAAGATTTGGCAGACATTTGTTGGTTTTGTGTCTGGATGAACTAATTTTAGAAGTTTACATTACAATATTTGTGAAATTATCCTTCCAAAATTGAGAAGGAATTCCATTTATAGGAGAGATTCTTGGGTGAATCTATCCACTTATTTATAGTAGCTATCTTTATCTAAAGGAATTTGGCAACAAAGAAAACTGGAGGAAATATCACCCTTGTACAAATGGCTTTATGTCTTTAATATGTTGATTTGATTGTACAAAAAGCTAAGTTATCAGTTTGGCACTCATAGTCCCTGGATCTGGGTGTGATATAAAGGTTATTTGAGATCCAGTTTGGTATAGTAATGCCTATGGGTTAAACCCAACAAACTCAAAATGAACCGAGTTGGCCCCTCTCTGGAAGAATGCCTTTATATCATCTTAAAATGAAAGGATGTTGTTTTGTTTGCCTAGAAAATCTTCTTTAATTCTCTGCTCATGCTTTTGTATAGATTGTTTGTAAGGCATTCTTCCTTGGCCAAGCAGGAGCTAATAAAGCCCTACTATATTCAGTTGTCTACTGTCAGAGAGTCTTCCCCAAATCAGGCCTTTTTCTGCTGTGTGTCATCCAATTATTTTCATTGTCATTGTTTTTGTTTTTATATTTCAATATGTGCAGATGGAATATATATATAGACATGATGCAACACAAAGTACTGCAAGCAAGATCTTGGTGGGCATCAGTATAGTAGGGTGTCAAATAGTGCTTGACAGGTTGTGATGTGTGCTGGAGAGTTAGAAAGTGCTTAAAACACTTTATGACCTCTTGAACTTCTCAATCGAACCAAGAGAAGCTTTTTCAAAATTGGACCATTGAAAATAGCTAAATACAATAAAAGTTTGTATGAACCAATTTTAATTATATTTAGGATTATGAAACAAATAACAAATGGTTGTGGGCATCATTTCTTAACCTTGTAATTAGAGTAGCAATAGTAGATTTTTGTATCTTCCACTCACCATCAGGATTTTAACTATCCAAGGGAAAATAGGCAAGAGAAGCCATTGATAAGGCATTGAAAGAGATCATTCAAAAGCCTTGTAGCATGGAAGGAGTAGATTGTGAAGACTTCTAGCAATTCTATTGGCTTACCAAATGACATACGTTGTTACTATCAGACATACTTTTCTTCAGTGGATGAGAAGTAGAAATCCTTAGGACATATCCTAAAGTTGGATCTCATCTGCTAGATCCAATATGGATGAGAAAAAAGAGTCAGCTTCCCTTAGTAATGACAATCCTCTCATCACTTTCCCATATGTCCCTTGAGTTTTGTTTTCATAGCGTTGCTTCTTAATAATTAGTAGGTAATTTTTCATGTTTTGATGGGAATTGTGCCATTTAACTAATAGTTCCCACATGGAGTAGTGCCTGCCAAACTTCATGCAGGCTTTTTATTTTCATCTTTTGAAGTTTTACCTATATGGGTGCATGTGTAGTTTTTAATGTGCATGAGAGTCCCTTATAGAAGACCTCAAGGGGATAATTTTTAAGTTTTTTGAGTTAGTAACTCTGAACTTTTGATCCTCTTTCTTCTCCTTATTATGTGACCATCTTATTCCATCAGCTTGTGTGTTGGTCTAGGTCACAAAAGCCTTGAGCTTATCATCAAATTAGTATTCTAAATTTTAGATGAGGATTTTTTGTATTATAATCTAGTATTATAAACTAGTATAGGAGTAGTTATGCATATAATTTCATACATCTGCACTGTAATTTTATTTTTATGCATGGTTAGAACACTAGCTATAGTTTCTTAGTTTAGGAATTGAAGCATTATATAAATAAGTATGTACAATGTCAATAATATTGACAATGTTTTTGCAATAAAGCTATATGCAATTGTTGCTTCACTCATGGTGTGAGAATACTTATATCTATTTCATTTGATTTTTTTCCACATCTTGTTCAAAACATATAATGCAATCTCATCTATGAAGCATATTAAAAGCTAAGGGTTTGGAGTGACTCGTATACAATTCATTTTTTGTCACTTGATTATATAGTTTGAACAAGTGTGGAAAAAAATCAGATTTTTATTACGAATTTTCTATTCATCAATCTATGTTAAACTAATTAGCAAGGTCACTTTCCTAATACTTTATGAACTAGATGCTATTCGCAAGGTCAGTTTCCTAATACTCACTATAGTACTTTCTATTTAATTGAGATAGACATGCCTCATTAGTTTGTTTGTATTCTCTTTGCATTTTGTTAAAAAAGATAGCTAAATGCTATATGAACTAAAATTTCTGTGGTGTCAACAGGCTTGTGCATCTCTTGAGCCAAATTACTAGCCCCAGTGACATTTGTTGTTGTTCAAAAGCAACACCATACTAGACTATTTGCAAACAACCATGCAGATAGGCATTCTATAGATAGACTTGGGAACATCTTGCCAAGTCTTCAGTACATAATAAAGTAACTAAATTTCATAAATTATTTTTTTGATAGTTGATTTGTTTAAATATTGCCCATCAAAAATTACTTAGTACATCTCATCTTTTTTTTGAACAGGAGCTTGCAATTATGAAGAATTTGAAGAAGATATTGTAGCAAAGGTATATTTGGTGTTTTTTTTAAAGTGAAAATGTGATTGGAAATTTTGTATGTTGTCATATTTCACTTTTAGAAAGGTCAAATTGTAAATAGAGGTGAAGTTGTATGGATTTAAGTTTCTTCTTCATTATTTATAATGCTCTCGATTCCTCCTTTGTAGCTGTAAAAATACTTGTTTATTTTCACCTTTTTAGATACCCTTTACTAGGTTCTTCAAGATTCCAAAATATCTTGGGCTGACCCCACTCCAGCATGTCCTAAATCCTACTTGGTTCAGAGACCTTACTCCTTTTTATATGTGTCTTCCTCTTACTTCTCCATCTGCAGGTTGCAAACAAATCATCCTTCTTCCACCAACGAGTCATTGTATTCAAAAAAGACCATGTCTGACGATATCAACACACAAAGAAATAGGGATACAATTGCTAGACTGTGGTCTAACTTAAAAAGAAAAGGTGATGGAAAATGTTATTGTCCTTGCAAAATGTGTAAGGGCTTAAAGACTCAAAGATATCTAATCACAACAGTTGAGCAAAATTATAGGCAACATGGTCACATTGAAGGGGAAAACGAGTATCACCCATTGGTATGTATTTTAATAGTTTATAAATTACATAAGACATGATTTGATGATGACATCGTGGTCATGGTTAATATAAGGTCATAATTTTCATACAGGTCAACATCCCTGAGTTTCATGTTATGGACCATGACAATTTGGAGAATGCGAATTTCCAAACGAGGGAACATGGAGGTGTGAATATTGAAGTAGAAGGTAATGATACCATGGAAGAAGACCAGGATGATGAAGATCATGATGATCAAAATGATCACAATGATCAAGATGACGATGATGATGATGATGACATAGAGCTTGATGTAACTTTACTTAAGAAGGCACAACAGTCCCTATATGAAGGCTCCAAAACAACTCTTCTTGCCACTGTATTGCTATTGGTGAAGTTGAAGGTTATGAATGGTTTATCCAACGTAGCAATGACACATATGTTAAGGTATGCCATATCTTTCATTATTTTACTTGTAGTTACCTTACAATTAACATTGGGTTCGTGTAGCAATTAATATTCTTTAAATTAAGAAATTATATTTTTGGTCGTAGGTTGATAGGTGAGTGTTTGTTACCACCATCAAACATTCTACCTCACTCGTACCAAGAATTATCTGCCATTATGAAATATATTAGAATGGAGTATCAAACAATACATGTATGTCCAAATGATCATATTATATACCATAAATAGCATGAATTTGCAACACAATGCCCTACTTGTCATATCAATAGATATCAATCAGATCGATTAACAAAAAAGGTGTCTCGCAAGGTTCTTTAGCATATTCCAATTATTCCACGTCTGCAACAATTATTCAAGTGCAATAGCTTGGCATAATTTATGGATTACCATGCACGCAATAGAAGTCAAGATGAAATTATGAAAATACCTGTAGATGGTTCGACATTTAAGGAAATAGAGGGAAAATGGCCACACTTTAAAGAAGAACCTCGTAATCTAAAGCTTTCATTGGCAACAGACGGTGTCAATCCTTATGGAGAGATGAGATCTACTTACTCGGTGTGGCCTATTTTAGTTATCAACAATAACATACCTCCTTGGTTGTCCATAAAGAGAGAGCACATAATGCTGACACTGATTGTTCCAGGTATTTTTTTATTTAGTGGTCATCTAAATTAATTTATTATTACTAATCCATCAAATGGTCAAAATAATTATGTAATGTTTTTTCTCATTCAACTAGGTAAGTACCAAGTTAAAGATATCAACGTATATATTGAACCCCTTGTCAATGAGTTGGTGGTGTTATGGAATGGGGTTACTATGTATGACATTTGTAGACCAATAGGACAAAGACAATTTCAATTTCATGCAATGCTTATATGGACAATACATGATGCCCCTGGGCTAACACATTTTTGTGGTATGTTCTCTTCTTGACACCTCTTTTTTGGTATGTCAAAGTTAACACATTTAATCCAATTATACACGATCTTGTAGGTCTTTAGAAAAAGGGTAAATTTGCATGTCCAGTTTGTGCTCCAAAGACGAAATCTTGTCATTCAAAAAGTTTAAGAAAGCAGGTGTTTGATGAGAATAGACACTTTCTACACAAAAATCATAAGTACCGAATTACTGAAAAATATCTTTACAATGGTCTAGAAGAGACTACGTCAAAGCCATAGAGAATGACACCTCACCTATGGAAGTTGGCATACAATAAAATAAATCATCGAGGTAATGTCATTCCATTTGATGGTTTTTGTTTCAAATTTATATTTCGATATTGTGTTTTATTTACTGATGATGTGATTGATGCTTGTGAAGGTCATCAAGACATCAATGACCAACTTCCAAAAGGACTAAAAATTTATCCTACACAATTTACTAGGTTGTTGTACTACGAGCAACTCCCAATTGTGCATTTTTTTGATCCTATGCATATTGAAAAGAATGTAGCAGAGACATTATGGAAAATCTTGGATGGAAGGCATGACAAAGATCAAATTCTCAAAACTTGTAGTGACATTGAAGAATCCAACCATGCAATGAAAAATGACATTCAATCAAATAACAATGGAGACCAGATTGATACAAGTGCCCTTAGTTGGTTATTGTCAGAGCAACAGAGCAATGCTATAAAAGAAGTCATAAAAAAAATATGATTTCCCACATGATTTGCTACGAACATAAACAATGTCATATCAAATAAAAGTGAATTTAAGCTAGGGTTGAAAACACATGATTGGCATACATTTATTAAGGTAATTCATGCTATTTTGTATTTACTATATATTTATATACTGCATGTAGTTTCAATTGCATTCTTTTATAAAATATTGACAAGATTATTTTACAAATATAGCAGCACATTCTACCTCTATCTCTCCCATGCCACTTCGCCAACAATGTCAAACAGGTTATATATGATCTTGGAAAATACATGAGGTGGTTGTCATCTAAAGAAATCAATAAAGAAGATATAAAATATTGGAAGAGAAAAATTCCTCTTCTGATGGATGAAATGCAAAAGTGTCTACCTCCAAGTTTTTTCAATGCACAAGAACACTACCTCATACATCAAGTTGAGGAGATTGAATTGTGTGGACCTATACCAACTAGGTCAATGTGGATGGTTGAGAGGCACTTGAAATTTTTGAAAGGCTTGGTTCAACAAAGAGCACATCCTGAGGGTTCTATGGTGGAGGGATATATGGTATACCAAACCATGGTGTACATTAGTGAATATCTTCCTAAGTTTGCAGCAAAGATCCATGTAGCTCGTATTTGGGATCCCAACTCAATTAGCAAATTCGAAGGGGAGTACTTGATGGGCAAAGGTAGATCAAGAAAAGTGAGAGGTAAATCTAAGATGTTATTGTAGTTAATTAATTCTTATAAACCTTCAATATAAGTTATTTTTAATTGGTGTATTTTTTTGAAACAGGTGGTCGAGAGTGGGATGCAATACATTTGTATATTGCGAACAATCTTGATTGGATGAGAAAATGGATTGAACGATGTCAACAAAATGGTTTCTCATTAACATGGGTAGGTGTTGCTTCATTGGTTAGAGAAGCTCATTGTAATGGAGATTCCAATGTTATGCCAATGGTAGTTGATCTAGTAAAGGGTTTAAGAGGTGGAGAGGTATGTAGAAATTTATTAATGATCATAACTCGACGTATGTTTTGTATCAACTCATGATGCAAATAATTTACATAAACTTCAAAAATTGTAGGTCAAGCACCACAAATCTATGTACTATCATGGCCACAGATTTCACATAAAAAGGTTGGATGACATAAAGAAAACCTGTGATTCTGGGATAACTGCAATTTTCGAGGTCACCAATATATCATCTAGAAACAACATACATCCTCAACAATCTCAAAATCAATACTATGGCATCTTGGATAATATAATTGAGTGTGAATTTAACACCTTCAAAGTAGTTCTATTCGTCGTCAAATGGTATAGGTCACGATTAAATCAAAATGATCCAGATAGAACAATTATTCAACATGATAATGGATTTACAATGATCAATACAAGGTCATTTGAGCCAGTTGGAGATGAGCCCTATGTTCTTCCAAGCCAATGTGAGAAAGTGTTTTACTTAGAGGTTCCACATAAATAGGGTTGGTCATTTGTTGTTAGACATGATCCAAGAGGAAGGTCGATAAGGTATAATGTTATGGAAGAAGAAGATATTGAAGATGATGAAGAAGCAGATGATGATGATGACGATGATGGTGATGGTGATGATGATGATGATGATGATGATGATGATGATGGTGATGATGATGATGATGATGGTGATGGTGATGATGGTGATGATGATGGTGATGATGGTGATGATGATGGTGATGATGGCGATGATGATGGCAATGATGATGGTGATGATGGCGATGATGATGATGATGATGATGAAGAAGAAGAAGATAATCAATGACTACAAACATTGTCACCCCTTCTATTGATGATCTTGCATTCCATATATAAGGTAAATTTGTTCATGTTTATGATGTTGCATATTGTTCATGTTGTCTTCTAAGTTATTTTTAGCATACACGTATCATGTAATTTTTAGCTAACTTAAGATAAATGATTAACATATGCAAGAAATTTGATTACATATTTATTGTGTCAATTTCTAATGATTACAACATATGTTATTTATAGTTACCAATGTTTATGTTGTGTCTGATTATGACCCTTTTTGCAAATAGTCAATTGACTACAGGTACATCGTCACCCCTTCTGTTGATGATCTTGCATTCCATATATAAGGGAAATTTGTTCATGTTTGCGATGTTGCCTATTGTTCATGTTGTTGTCTAAGTTATTTGTAGCAAACGTGTATCATGTAATTTTTAGCTAACTTAAAGTAAATGATTAACATATTCAAGAAATTTGATTACATATTTATTGCGTTCATTTCTAATGATTACAACATATGTTATTTATAATTAATAATGTTTATATTGTGTATGATTGTCACCCTTTTTTGCATACAGTCAATTGACTACAGGAAATTTGACCCGTTTGGCGTGGATTGTGCATAGTGACATGGATCAGTAGGTATAAGTCAATAAGTAGAAATAATTTTCTTATATTCTTCTTGTTTATCATTGAACACGTATGTTATAGATAGACATATTATATAATCATATAATGTATATATAGAAAAAGAAGGTCCATATAGAAATATAATTGTATAATCACTTTCAACTTACTACATTTTATATTTGTCACTTTCACTTTCCATTTGATGGATTGCAAGACACACCAAATAGGTACTTGTCGGATCTATCTACATCGAATGAGGGAAATGAGGAACTAGTAGACTAAAGCTCTACATGTAGTACGACTAAATAGGGAGATCAACTAGAGGTCAAAAGAATAGAAAAAAAATTGATAAACACATGCAATTTTTCCTTGCTAATGGGGGGTCATGTTCTTATGATGATGAGACCAAAGGTGACATCAAGGTGCCCTTTCAGTACTCACACATTGAGAAAGAATGGGTACCCAATGAGCTACGTCCAATTAACATAGATTTTTGTGTTAATGAGAGGATATATTGCATTGCTCCATCCTCATTACATGGTTTGGGCCTATTTTCCATGGATGGGATAAAGGTAGGTTACAACAAAGTTGTCGAATTGTTCAAGTATGTCGGTCCATGTTACAATTACAATGATTGGATGTGGATTGTTTGGTATAAAAAAAGTATGTGTAGGTATGGGGTATTAGCTAATTATATATAATGAAAAGAAAATGATCAAAGTAAAAGATTTTCTATGTACATTGATGGGAGAGCAAAAGAAATAGGTAATATTGCAGGTTTTATAAATAGTACGCAGCCTTCTTCAACTAGTAAGCAACCCAATTGCATATTTGAGGTGCATGATGGGAATGAAGTTTTTGTTTGTGCAATAAAATCAATAAGTGCAGGGGAAGAACTGCTAATCGATTACCATTTAAATCGCATAGATACAAACAAAGTTACTATCATGAGGGCTATAAGTACTCTTTACCATTTTCTTAATAAGTTTTTTTTTGCTATCTATTACGTTCAGTTAGCTGAATTTTTTATGTTTAATCTTTGTGACAGGACGATATGGATCCGACAGATGATAGAGGTCACCAGGATGCTACTCCCACCCTTTCTTCAGTGAGGGTGAACCTTTTTGAAATTGTACAAATTAGATAGTTAAAAAAATGTTATATTATTACGTTATTTTATTTACGGTGTAAGTACTATTTACCATTTTGTTAATAAGTTTTTTTTTCTGTCTATTGCTTTCAATTAGCTGAATTATTTATCTTTAATCTTTGTGGCAGGATGATATGGATTCAACAGATGATAGAGGTCACTAGGATGCTACTCCCACCCCTTCTTCAGCGACGGTAAACTTTTTTGAAATTGTACAAATTAGATAGTTGAAAAATGTTATATTATTACGTTATTTTATTTATGGTTTTTTAGTTTTTATGATAGTTTTACTGATATTGCTCTCACAATTTGATGTTCAGGATAAGGGTAAAGTAGCATCAGTAAGTGCCGAGCCACTAGCTACGCCTTCTGATGAGGCTATTGCTAAAACTCCCGATTTCATAAAAATGTTGAAGAAAAAAATTTAAAAAATTAATTTAGAAGCAATGAAAATTTTGGATGAGGCAAATATGGAATCCGAGGAGATGATGAAGAGGCTATCAGATTTGAGAGCGCAAGCTCGTCGTTATGAAGTAAGCTCCAATGAATATTTAGTTATAAGAAAAGTTTAATAAAGATTTGTATTTTATAATATTTTATGTTGTGAAGTAAAATATGTAATATTGGCAAAAATACTTTATTGATGCAATTTTTTTAAAGAGTTGTAAAAAACTTTAACTACTAAATTCTTGTTATACAGGAATTTTTGGCAACTGATCCACAACTTGGTCAAGGAAAACGCGGTGAGGCTGGTAGTAGTAGAGCTTCGACTGCCACTGGTAAAATAATCTTGTAGTTGACAAGTTAGAAGGAATTTTTTATTTCAAACATTCAAAACTTCTTAACTCTTACTTTTATTATTTCAGAATGTCTTTGCTAACAATGTATTGTTCAAGTCATCCAGTGCAGGAGACTCCTAAGAAGTTGATGGATGCCCGTACGAGATTGCCGACTGCAATGTCGGCAACAAGGGGATGTCTAGCTGGTAAATCCTTATTTTTCTATATTTGGTTTTGTGTTAATTATGAGTTGATAATATGTACTTTAATCTTGGGTGCATCACATAGTGTATTGTTTTTTTTGTGGTAGGAGATGCACCATCTAGTACGCCACCAAATGCGAATCATAGTGCATATATTGGTGATAATTCACTATCATTTCCTGGAGCTACCCATATTTCTAGCATGGGAGCTATGCAGACATCATTGTTGATTGACGATGATGAATCAATGCCTTTAAATTGTCCTAAGATTCAAGGTACTTTAAATAATATTGTTTAATATTGTAATAAGGATTTTCTTGCAAGACGTAAACATGATAGGAAGTGGTTTGGTAGGATCATTTGAATTATCAATGACCCTTTTTCTATACCAGTAATTCTCTAGTTTAGTAATTTGGTACATTGCAATTTCATGCTTTCAGTAGAAGATATTAACCAATTTTTCTATAGAGAACCAAAAGTGCGAGTCTTCTTTCATATTCAATGTTCAATTTTCAATGATTTCCCACATCATTGCTATTGCCTGTTAGAGTTTTAGAGTGCTCACTTTTAACTTCACTGTCTATTTTAGCAATATTTTTTTTCCATAATATCCTAGGTATGATCAATGACAACATCAATTAAGAATGACAAAAAATGAAGGTCAAGGCAAGTTATATGTATTATGCACTATTTTTTTTTTCAAGGTATACTGATTAATATAGTCAAGGTGCATTTTTTAGTTTCAGAACATCAACAACAAAATCTTGGTAGAGTTTGACTGCTTTTAGACATTTTAAAATTTTTTCCAAACTTCTTTTTTGGTCAATTTTGGTCAAGTTGATCCTCCAACCCTGAAATAGATCACTAAAAAGATGAAATGTATTTGATTTTATGTATTTTTTATTCACTATAAAAAGTATCCTTTGCATGATTCATTTTAATGGTTCTTACTATTAATTATCCCATGACATTTTTTGCAAGAAATGATACATTTTATAGGAGGCTTTATGACCTCACGTTGCGAAGATTTAGGCCCACCATATGTAAAAGGTGGAACATCATAACTAAACTAATTTTATCCCACTATTTTTTTTCATATCATTAATTGGTGGAACATTTTTCCTTTCATTCGGGTCTTTTCTTATACTAGCTATATCTAACAATTTTGTGTTTTTTCTTAAAAGGTGGAACTACCAAGATCAAAAATTAAAAGATGAGCTCATCAAAGATATAGAGCATGAGTTTGGTAGTAATATTTTTTATCATAAGAAATTGTTACAAAAAGCTTCCAGACATCTTAAGGTTGTGAGGGACACATATAGAAAGAGCCTCGTCCTAAACTCGAAGTATGAGCGTCCTCCCTTTGTTTCAGTGAGGGACTGGAATGAGTTCATTTTGGATGCAAAGGATAAAAGGGAACATCCAAAAGAAAGTACATCAGCAAATTTGAAAAGGTATGCAATAGTATTAACTACTAGTACATTAATGAGCAAATTTAGGGTTCAACTTCAATATCAACAATTTCAACTAGCTCAATTTAATCTATCTATTGATGAAAGGTATGTAATTCATATGCTGACACAATTGCTTATAAATCTCAATCTCAATCTGGGCATAAATCCTACATAAGATATAACTAACACAACTGCTTATAAATCCTAAATTCATATGCTGACACAATTGCTTATAAATCTCAATCTCAATGCTGACACAACTATATATATCTCAATCTGGGCATAAATCCTACATAAGATATAAATAATGCCCTTATAACTTCACATATAGCTATATTATGTCTTGAAAATATAGTAATGCTCAACTACATTTACCATAGTTGTATGTGTTAGTAGTATAGGTGATAAATGATATTCAGTAATTGTAATGACAAGTACAATTTTTTTGAAAAACTTTGCTAGAATTTTACTAATGGTCAGTCTCCTAAAAGTAATAAGCATCACGTTCAATGCCAAAAACACAGTTAATGACAACAATCACATTCCTATCTTTGAGGACTGACAACAACCCTTGTAGATTTATATTTATTGGTATTGTGGAGAGATGATCTAGCCTACACTAGGTAAGACAAACTATTTGAGACTTCATTTGGATGACATGATGTATGTTACCTATAGACCATGGCTAGGCATACAGCCATAAGATGATGTCTTCTCCTAGCTAGGATTCATGTTGGTATCTTAGCCATTGAATGGCCATTATTCATTGAAGATAAAGAGATTTTTGCTAACCCATGTCTAGAGACAGTTCAACTATCAATACAATATATCACTGGAGTATTGTAGTTACACCTGCTTCACCAAGGAGGTAAAGAAAGGTTGTTCTCCTAGATTGGGCCCAATTAGATGTATGGAATATGTTAGTGGAATTACAATTTATAGGTGGGACTACTTTCTAGATGTAGTGAGTCATGGTGTCACTCCCTAGTACATAGAGCATTTGGCCACACATTCATTTCCTCATATAACTGATCCTATAGGGGTAGTTAGTTAGGTACCACACCCTGATGTTCAGCAACCACAAGAACATCCTTTGAGGTAGGAGAGACCATTATAATGGCCACTGGTAGTTCTTGTTACAATTCCTTCTCATACTATTAGATTGGATCTTAGATCGAGCAACAATGAATAGGCACATAGGCCTACTCATGTGAGAACTCATAGAGAGATGAGCACCATGGGTGTAGTAGGAGGTGATGCCAGGAGACATAGGGTAAAGGAGCCACCACAATAGGATGTGGGTGGAGGAGGGGATGATGACATACCATATTAGCCTCCACAGGTTTCACCCATAGGAGATGTATTAGCACAGACTCAAGATTCTCTATGACATGTGAGGGAGAGATTGAGGACTTCTCAGAGGTAGGTGGGCAAGTTACAGGTGCAAGTTATAGTTAGAGATGCATGAGTAGCTAGAAGAGGGGAACTATGAGATAGTAGATCTATGGTCTGAGATCATAGAGCTAAAGAGATAGATAGAGTTAGAGCGATATGAGACCTGTCATCATACCTCTCAGGCTGCTCATGTCAATGATATATATATATATATATATATATGACATTGGATGTGAATTGTCAATGATATATAACTTCACATATAGCTATATTATCTCTTGAAAATATAGTAATGCTCAACTACATGAACCATAGGTGTATGTGTTAGCAGTATAGGTGATAAACGATATTCAGTAATTGTAATATATAATGATATATAATAATTGTAATATAATATAGTAATCATACCTAAGACCTGTAGTTAGAGCAAGATGAGACCTATCATCATACCTCTCAGGCTACTCATTATTATGTAGTATATGAAAATGCAGTACCTCTAGCTCAACATGTCTTAAGGTTCTTTGATTATGCTTGAGCTTCTGATGGTGTAGTGCCTCCTGCACATGCAGATGTTACTCCTCCTCCTCCTCCTAGTGATGAGGGGGAAGGTTGTAGTTAGGTCCATGCTATCTTTTGTTCCTTTTTGTATCTTTATATTGATCATGAGATTCACTGTATATTTGATGTATCATTTTGAGACTTGAGATATTGATAGTGCTCTGATTAGCACTTAGTTTTGATCTTTTGATTGTATCACCCCCCTGACATGTCAATGATATATATATGACACTGGATGTGAATTGTCCACTCTTAGAAAGCATTAGAATTATTGATTGCAATTTTCCTAGTAAGATAATGGTGAGCTTCTATTTACCTAAATGTCTCTCTTTGGAAACTTACACTCAACTTCTGGAACATTTTGCAAAAGTGAAATCGATTAGGAAAATCACTTGTTCTGATGATGAGGATTTTGCTAATGTCAAAGTTTGACAATGCTTTCCTTATTTGGAGGAGCTGTGCGTGCATTCTCCATTATTGGCCGTGTCCCCTACAAGTGTAAGCATTTATGTTATTTTAATCTACATAAAAGCATTTGTTTGCAAACATTTAAAGTTATGAATTTTTTTTTCGAAAACTCTAACCCAAATTTCATTCTTATAAATAATGCTGATAATTTCTGCTATTTCTTTCCACTCTATGAAATTTACTATCTCTTAAACTCTTATACCTTATTTATAGGATCAAAATTATGTGGCATTATTAAAGCGAATGGTTTAAACATGATCACATACTAATTTTCTTAATTTTTGTAGTAAAAGTGTTAAAGTTGACTTTTTATTTTTTTCTATCCTTAATTCGTCTTTTACTGTGTGACTTTTAAGAATAGTTGAAGCTTATCTAAACAGTTTTATATCCAAGTGTCAGCTTTGAAATCGTTTGTTGTGGATGTAGACTATACAAAACATCCTCCAAACTATGATGTAACATTTTTGATCTTCTCAAACATTCTGAATGGTGCTCCACTACTAGAAGCAATCAAAATAAACATAGATTAAGACAAGTCTTAGGTCGTGAGTCTTCTACTAGAACAATGCTAGGTAGTTCCTGTTAGTTGCTAGTTGTCTTAGCAAATCAGTGGGGATTTTGTTTCAATTACAACCACCATTTATAAAATCAGTTCCATGCAATGTGGAGGCTAAAGAAGCACTTGATGCACAAAGGTGATGTCTTTTAAATTAAAAACAAAAAAATACTTACTTTTCAACTACAGGTAAAAAGGAATGCTACTAAAACAATCTAAAATTTGACATTCGCCCTCAAGTTTATACTTGTTGCAACCTTGGGGATAAAAACACTTTGAGTGTGGAACGTAGGGATAAAAATATTTTCAATAAAATCTACTAGCTGTTTCAACTTTTAGCCTATCGTTTACTTTGTGTGACAATGGATAATATAGACTATCGAAATTGATGTGTAATTTTATGGAGAGGCATGTCAAAATATGGATAAATAGCATGATTACACATGTCAATTAAAGGTATGATGCTATAATTTCTTCCCTTTTTTCATATTTTTGGTGGAAGATGCTACTTTATGCTAAAACCTTCATACCATATAATAATCCACTATTTAGTACTGATCTTTATATCTATATCATCTAACATATTTCAAACTTTTCATAGGTTGCAGGACACATCAAAGGCAACAAAGGTGAGGCTGGAAAGGTTGGGCAGCACAGACTTGGCTCTAGGGGATATTCGAAAATCAAAGCACGCGTTGTAAGTAGCAATAAATGAATTGCAAAGAAAAATGATTTATAAAATGCAAATAATTTTGTTAATTACTAAAAAAAATGCAGGGCGCTGATTTTAATCTGGAGACCATAGAAGAACACAAAAAAATTGCCTTCAAGCAAGGCTATGCAACGGTGGCTGAATGCTTATGGAAAACTTCCATTGCCCCAACCAAACAGTCTCCTACATCATGTGCATAGGTAAATATGCCAACATATATATTATAAATTGAATACTTGAGCAACAATTTATTTGATAATAATGTGCATGATATTGCAATGCAGCCTGTTAATCGTGACACAGATCATACACAACATCATGAAGCCCCTAACGTGCATTGTACTATTGATGGAGGTGCTAATTTTTTATTTAAAACTAATTATATAATTATTAATAAAATTTGAAATATTTAATTGAACTTGGTGTAACCTTTTTGTGTTGAGGATATAGAATCATGTCGTGCTGAATGAGTGCCACAGGATGTTCAGATTGATTAGTAGGTAGATCATGTCGCACATTCAGGTAAAGAAAATCTATGTTTTGTTCTTTTAAATTAATTTTTTGATTTATAGTTCTTTTACTTAAATAAAAACTCGTAATTCACTAATATAAAATGGTGCGAATTTAACTCATGGAGTACTTGTTATTGCAGCGGACCCTCCTTTGGTGCAACGGCCTCATGATGTTCCTGAACAGATGAGGAGGAGACATCTGCTAGAACTAGTAGAGGAGGGGGATGACGAGGACATTGATATTCCTCTTAGAAATTTTATGAAAAAAAGAAACGGCAAGAGAGAAAAAAAGAAATGATTATTCATGAATGACTTACTCTTGAATATTGTGTTAATGAATATTATTCATTAATGTTGGGTGTTAATGAATTATTTAGGAATGACTTACTCTTGAATGTTGTGTGTTAATGAATTATTCACGAACGTTGTGTGTTTATGAGTTTTATGTGTTAATGAATGTTATCATGTGATTATAGTGATTGAATGTTATATTTCAAAAATGGATGAATTGAATGTTATTAAACATTAATGGGGATGACAAGGACATTGATATTCCTCTTAGAAATTTTATGAAAAAAAGAAATGGCAAGAAAGCAAAAAAGATATGATTATTCATGAATGACTTACTCTTGAATATTGTTAATGAATATTGTGTTAATGAATTATTCATGAATGACTTACTTTTGAATTATTCATGAATGTTGTGTGTTTATGAATTTTACGTATTAATGAATGTTATCATGTGATTATAATGATTGAATGTTATATTTCAAAAATGGATGAATTGAATGTTATTAAATGTTAATAGGGAATTTAGAGTGATGTTGGGGGGGGGGGGGGGTGGGTGGTGGGCGTGGGAGGGGCCAAATGAGCTTCCACCTTCACGTGGTTGGCCCTATTAAGTAGAGAATATTTAACTATTCTTGAAACCAAGTGAAGCTCAAACTTTAAAGATAAGCTTATAGTTAACCAATTAGCAAGTCAAAATGAAGTTATTTGTTACAGGTACCTTTTTAGTTTTTAAAGCACAATATCATGTTTTAATATTGTATAGTTTTTTTCTTAAGTTAAAGTATTCTTTTACTATAACAACATAATTTATGACCATTTTAGTAACTATTCTAACATCGCTTTATGAAAAATCCTGTTTTGGCAAAGATGGTGATACATTGTGTTGTCTATTCCTTGGGAGATTGGATTGCACAGGTTTGTATCTCAACATCAACATGGAAAATGGTGTGAAATTGCACTTTCCTTAGTCGTGGTTGCATACCCACTGCACTCTTTTGTTTGAAAAATGAATAGAAATACCATATCTAGTAGCTTTTCTATGTTGTATTCATTTATTGGTAATGATTCAATGTCATGCCATTTGATGGTAGCTTCTAGAGTTTCATTTAGTTGTAAGGTGTGTCTTATCTTTTCAAGTTTGTATACTCCATTTGGTAGTTTGGTATTAATTGATGATGTCTGAGATCTTCTACCTTCATTGTAGTCTTCATCATCATCCAACTTGTTGTTTGGTCTTTTCCATGTTATCCTCTATTTCCATGGTCTTCAACATGGTTGTGTATTTTATCTATCTATTTCAAAGACTCTATGCGCCTAAGGTGGAAGTCATTTAGAACTGATAGTTGGAGAGATCATGTTTCCCCCCGTAAAACTAGAAAATGTCATGAGTTTAAGGTCAAGAAGGAAGAAGTCGTAACATTTTGAGTAGCAAAATATGCTTAAAATTACATATTTAGTTGATTCTTTGGTGAAGTTTCTTATTTCAATTCAATTGATTTTGGTTGTCAACCAAATTCCTAACTCCAATGTATATTGTATTTCAGTGCTACATTTTCATAGGGATCTAAGTAAAATGATAGTTGACTATTATTTATATTTGAGAATTTGTGTTGTGCCTTACTATGATCCTCTGATAATAGAGGACAAATCAATTGGAATTTGTTTCTCATGTCCCATGTTTGATGCTTCTTCTTGTGTAACTAACCACTTTTGATGTGGGTTATGAACTCTGATGCTAGTATGCTATTACACTGCCATTTATTATAGAGTAGATATAATAAGTATCTCTGAATATACTGTAAGGGTCTCTAAACATGAGTTGAGTAGTATTACATAACATAGATCTGAACTCAAAATTCATGATGTTTTCCACTCTAGAGAAAGAGGGGAACTTAATATACTTGTAACACACGCCATCAAAAGAGATCCATTGGATGGTTTTTGTTGGGGTTTGACTCTTCTAGTGTAGCACTAAGCTAGGCTTCTAGGTGCTAGGATATTTGCTCTTGTTGGTGGTTCTAGACCCATTGAATGCTCTAGAGAATTGTCTGTCAAATTTTGGTTGAAGGAGCTATGCTTGGGCTGTCAAGTCTTATGCAAAGTTTGTCCTGTTTTGTGGTGATAACATGGAATTTTATTAGTGCAGAAGTATAGTCTATAAATTCTTAGAGTCTCTAGTGCCTCTAAGATTTACACCGTTGGGTGACTAATTATTTGAAGTCCCTAATGTTTGGTGACATTGAGCTATACCTATGTGAGTTATGTTTGGGTTTTCCTTCCTCATCTTTATTTCACTTTTCTGAGTTGTTTTGCCCGAGGCCATTGGAAATTCCCTTTGCTAGTTACTAAAATTGGATGGATCTAGTACAATTTTGGGCTATTCTATGTTTGTATTCTAGTTGAAATAGAGATCTCTCCACTTCAATCATGGTTGATGAGAGGCCATGGGTGAAGCATTGAATATGAGGGTTTTCCATTTTTTTGTAGAGATTGCATCTCTATAGGATACATGCCTAATGATTGCCATTTTGTGTTGGATAGGTGCTGTCACTTGATGGAGGGCTGTGAAAAATGACCATTTGACAATTAGAGCTTCTAACTCTGTTTTAGATTTTCCTTTTGAGGACTTGTTTTCTAATGAAGAAGAAAATTTGTTTTGATTATATTGATACTCCTCATGCTATTGGTCTGAGCTAGACTTCTATCGCTTCCATTCTTGTCACAATTTTGGATGTTAGACCATATTTCAGGTGCGATGCCCACTAGCCTTGTGGCCTATTTTGTTGAAGTTACTGCTCCCACTTCTATTTTGAACAAAATTCTATTGATAATGCTGACTCTTAAATAATCACTCTTGGGCCTTGTTGACAGGTTGTAGTGGGGTTTCCTTTGTTACAATCCTAACAATAGCGTTGCTTAGACTTTTGTCCAAGTGCATAGGAAAAGGTTTTTTTTTGTGTGTTGTTGATGCCCTATGTTTATGCTTTCATCCCTTGTTTGTGTAAAGGTTAACAACCCCTTGTTTTGGCTGTTATAGAAAAACAACATATCAATACCATCGTTTCAGATTGAACAATACTAGACGAGTAATGATATTATCTTGAAAAATAAAAGAAGCCAAGACTACAATATACACTCGTTTCATGAAGCAAATAAAATCCTTACAACAATAATTAGTCAGAACTATCAAAGTGAATTTTTAGGATTGTATAAACACAATTGGAAAATGGATCAAGAAGATTTCATGTCTTTCTCATGGAAACTTTGGTTATTATGTGTAAAATTGGCCTCATTCTTTTAACAATTATTTTCATGTTATCCATAGAATTTTTTTTTATCATTTAAGTTTCTTGTTCTTGCAAAATGAACTATGAGATGTAGTGTTACTAGTGTTCGCAAATAAGTAGGATATTCCCAATGCAATGAATGCTAGAGAGATCATGATAAACTTGGGTTTCATTCTCTTAGGTAGTGACACTTGTGAGTATTATATTCTTTATAATTTTCAGTATTAAAAATTGTAGATACTAATCATCTATTATGCTGCACTATTTCTACTTTGCATATAGTTTATCATCACTCTAGTAAACGAGAAAAAAATTGGAATGTTTAGTGTTGCTTGTGAAACAACTTGTATCATGTCCTAAGGTATATACAAAGCATCTGTGATAGTTTGTTAGAAATAAATCCTTTTATTTTAGTTCTTATGGCTTTTGTTTTATTTTTCAGGTTTGAAAGATTACAGTCGAATAGGGTTCAAGAATTTTGTATTACAAAAATGTCTTATTTCTTTATTGATATAGATAGATTGAGGAAGTAAAAATTGAGTTTTGATCCATACTCATATGTAGGATGCAAACTTATTTTGGTGTGACATTATGTGTGTTCTCTTTCACATTTTACTATCAATTTTCTATCCAATTTAATGACCCAAAACTACTGAGAAAAATTGTGAAGGTCACAATTGCTATTAAAATCTTGTACTACCTTTTTATGTTTATCTCTTACCTATCTACAACTCCACAATCGATATTGACAGTCTCTTGCCCTCACCGTGCAACTAAACTACTTTAGTTTTATTGATGCAACTGAACTACGAGTGCATTTTGTGTTCTTGACAAATCATAAGCTTTCAACTTTTGTGAAGTCATTACGGATGCAAATGAACAACTGGTGAGGTGTCAATTTTAAGGCAATTTTTTGTTTCTATAATGTACAATTCGATTGCTAGAAATATTTCATCTAGATTGTTAATTGATAGATTGTTAACTTTTCATGTCATTTTCTACTTTGGTTGGGTAGTTCTCCTTGCATTTGTAAATCGTAAATCTTGCTGCAGTCTTTAGCCTAATGACAGTTTGGTATTACATCCAAGGTGATAACATAGTTGACTTAAAACTTTGCATTAAAGAAAACATCAAAGGATAATATTTGAATTGTGGATATTTGTAAATTATGTTGGTTTTAGACATAGTTATAGTTATATATGCACTCTTATGATGATGTGATTAGGACTGTAATTTTTTTTGTCACGTTTATCTGTTTGAAAAATAGATAAAATTATTGGCTTTCATTCCTGATAAATAATTCTTTCCTAATTTTATTCTTCCCTACAGGAACCAAAATTTAGACGTGCTGTGCCAATTATTGCAAAGGCTTTGCTCTCATAGGAGCCTTTTAAACTGCATAAAATTTGAGTTGTAAAGCATAATTGCTTGGTGGAGACTTAGGATATCGTGCACATTTCTTCCTCCTTCCCATTGTTTTGTATGAAATAAATCATGTGATGAACAAAAATATGGCGTGGAGGTAGAAATGTGCACGATACCCTAACTCCCATGCATCGAGCAACTACGCTTTAGAATCAAGTTTTGTGCAGTTTAGAAGGCTCCTATGAGAGCAAAGCTTTTACAATAAATGGGATAGCTCGTCAAAATTTCTACATATCTTGGTCTCAATTTTGACACAAATACAATATTTTGGTCAAAATTTTGATGCAAAACTAGTCCACTTTGGTGTCGCTTGTATGGCATCAATGGAGAATGTAAATTGCTTTCATCATGATTTCGATGAAAAATTATGAAGGTTTACATCAAAATTTCGACGAGCGCTGCTCACAAATGAGGAAATACCAGTTCAGCTTGGACCAGGGAAATCGACGAAATTCGCGTTGGTAAGTCCACCTTTATGTAGTCAAAATTTCAATGCAGAATGTATGTGGTGAAAAATCAACCAAAAAAGATTGACAACAAGCTTGGTCGCCTTATTGACCTACTCTTGTCGAAATTTTGACCTTTTTGCGTCAAAATTTAAGCCTAAATTTACTAGTGGTTGGTTGAATGCTTATCAAATTATGGTTGTGATGAAAACTTTATTGAGTCTTTTTTAGTAGACTAGATCTCAAATTTGATTCCTGAATTGGGGAATTTAATATATTCCAAACTTGTTAATTTAGACTGTACGTGTTGATCTCCTATTTCAGCTTCCCTTCCCCAACGCATTGATGGGTGTTCAATTATTTTTTGTATCATCTCTCTCTTTTCATGTTATATTCTGGCAAAGGATACTGGGTTTGCTTCTTGATTCTTTCCTAGTAGACCCTTTGAATCAGGCTATATTTATTTTATATATATATATATATATTCCAATAGTTTGCCCACTTTTGCCTTACAAAAAATAGTACATTCTTGTTATTGATGTTTACATGTGAATTGCATATAAATAACAATAGCAATATAGTATTAGTAGTAATGTTGATTTGGTCTTTCTAATCAAGTTAAAGAAAATAGATTACATAAAAATGGAGCATTCTCATTATGTGCTTTTCATCTTTAAATTTATGTTTGTGCTGGTCATTTTGAACAACTTACATCCACTCATATTGACTACATAGTTAGGTAAGCTCATCTTCTTATCTTGTTTCATTGTTTATTTATTTCAACTGCCAAATTAAAATATTTTTGGGTCAACAATTATTATTGTATTTAGAACCAAATATTTCAACACCTTCATATCATTGAGTCAAAATTTATGTGTATAATATGTATTAAATGATGTATAATGCATAAATGATCAAATAAGTGTTGTTTGTTGTTAGTCAATCAAAACTATAAAGGAGAGAAGGACATTATAGTGATATGGAGTGGTGATTTGTTTGATTGTGAACCATTTGTAATAGAAGTGGAAAATACTTGCAGAAATTGTGATGCCCACAATGTTGTTCTCTATCTAGAAATCCTGGTACCAGGTGTAATGGAACTAATAAATGAGGAAGTTATTGTAAACAATGGTAACCCTATTCACTCTAGACAAAATTTCACATTCTCATTTAATTATTCCCCTGGCTTCATTTGGCTACGAGAATAGAAACATGGGAATTGGAATTGTTATTCTAGAATAGAAAATTGGGATACATATTCCTATTCATGTTTGGTTCAGTTAAAATTTGATGGGGAATTCACAAACTCAAAAATTTATGCTTTCTAAGGGCCCGTTTGGTAGCTAGAATTAGAATAGAATTGGCATTTAGAATTTTAGAATATTTCTAATCCATTGTTTGGGTCATGTAAGAAATGATAATGTTGAGCAAGGAACGAGAAACAATCCAAGTAAGTTAAGTGTGAAACAATGTTACCATAAGATAAGCAACTCCAAGAGCATACACCAAGATGGTTCAACAATGGAGACAAGGATTTATAAGGGGAAAGCAAAGAAAACCCCTTGTGAGTATTATGAATGAAGGCAAATGCCTAGAGAAGAGAGAGAGAGAGAGTGTTGGAGCAAAAGTAGCTCAATACAATAACATCAAGTGCTAAGAGTGTGTTGAAGAAAGAAGGAGGAGCATCTCTTATATAGAGATGAGAGAGGAGTTGCATTTGTAACTCCCATTTCTATGAATGCCACATTCATAATAGGTGTGTGCAAAGTGTCACAATCCTCTTAAGGAGGATAAACTAAATAAAGAAATAAACAAGAGTTGTCCTTACATGTGGAATAAAGGACAAACAATGACATGTCCTCCACATGTGTACAAGTGGACAAACTATATTTAGGGACCCTTGGAATATCCCAATTAATATATATATCCAAGGAAAGATTAACCTTTCTAACACCCCCCCTTAATCTTTACTTGGGGAGTTTACATCAACGGGTTGTAAACCCAAATTTTTACAATGGAATTGAAATCTCTCTTTAGAAAGTGGTTTGGTTAAAATATCAGCCACTTGATCTTCTCCTTTACAATAAAGAAGAATAATTTGATTGTCTTCAACTTGTTCTCAAATGAAGTGATGTTGAAGTGAAATATGTTTGGTGCGTGCATGATAAACTGGATTCTTTGCCAAGGCAATAGCACTTTGATTGTCACAATGTATAGGTGTAGGTGATTGTTGAGGTAGACCCAAATCGTCAAGAAGTCTTCGAATCCACAAAGCTTCCTTAGCGGCATTGGTACAACCTTTGTATTCAGCTTTAGTTGAGCATAGGGAAATAGAGTGTTCTTTTTTGCTTTTCCAAGAAATTGGACCTGAACCAACAAAGAAAAAATAACCACAAGTGGATTTCCCATCATTGGGATCTCCACCTAGATCGGAATCAGTATAGCCATGTAAAATAAATTCAGAATTTGCATCATAAAATAATCCCATATTAATAGTTCCTTTAATGTACCTTAAGATGTGTTTAGCAACTTTAAAATGAGTTTGTTGAGGTTTAGACATAAATCGAGAAACTAAACCAACACTATAAGCAATATCAGGTCTAGTAAGAGTTAAATAATTTAAACTTCCTACCAACTGTCTATACAAAGTTTCATCAACAAAAGGAGTATTCATATCATTCATTAATTTAGTTCCTAATTCACATGGAATTGAAAGATGGTTAGAGTCATTCATCTTAAATTTTTCTAAAAGATCATATGCATACTTGCTTTGAGAAACAAAGATACCTTTAGGAGTTTGAAAAATTTGCATACCTAAGAAATAATGTAAGATACCTAAGTTTGTCATCTGAAATTTCTGTTTAAGTTGAAATTTGATATCAAAAATCAAAGCGTCTGAACTAGAAGTGAGTATTAGATCATCTACATAAACAATAACAATGATAATATCATCGTTAGTATGTTTAATATACAAATTAGGATCATTCTTACTTCTAGTAAAACCTTGAGAAACAAAGAAAGAATTAATTTTAGAATACCATTCTCTAGGTGATTGTTTAAGACCATAAATAGATTTGTTCAATTTGCAAACCAGATTTTCACTACCTATCTTAACAAATCCAGGAGGTTGAGCCATATATATTTCTTCATGTAAATCACCATTTAAGAAGGCACTTTTAACATCCATTTGATGAATGGGCCAATTCATTTTAGATGCTAAAGCAAGAACTAATTTGATAGTAGGCATTTTAGCAATAGGAGCAAAAGTTTCATTATAGTCTAATCCTTCAATTTGTGAAAAACCTCTAGCAACTAGTCTAGCCTTAAATTTACTAATTTCATTATTAGTATTCAATTTTGTTTTGTATAACCATTTACATGAAACTATATTCTTTCCATGAGGTAATTTGACTAAGTCCCAAGTTTGATTAGCAAGTAAAGAATCATATTCCTCTTGCATGGCTTTCTGCCAATGAGGTTGAGAGTTAGCTTGATCAAAAGACTTAGGATCGTTAGAATTCATAATAGTAGTCATCAAAGCATAATTACAATAATTAATCCTTCTATGTTTAATTCCACCAGATTTAGAAATATAATCATCAGCTTCATTGATTAGGTTTTGAGCCCATTTAGGTTTACGTTTAGTTGTAATGGAATTATCACTAGGGGAAGAATCATTAGTAATAAAAGTATCAGTAGTATCTACTTGAGTATCATGAGGTGTAGGAGCAGAAATAATTGGTGGTACTGGATTTGAAGGATTAAGAGAAAGAGTAGGGTTAAGAGAAGGAGGTTGGTCCTCCACCAGCACAATTTTAGTGCCACTGAATTCTTCATCATGTGTAGTAGAGAAATCATGAACTCCATTTTCTGCAATACAAACATCTCTAGCAATTTGAACTTTGTTAGTAGTGGAATCATAAACACGATAACCCTTAGTGTTTTCATCATAGCCAACAAACATATAAGGAGATGACTTAGCATCTAATTTATGCCTTTTCTGTTTAGGTGTATGAACATAAGCAATAGAACCAAATATCCGTAAATGATGTAAATTCGGTTTCCTACCAGACCAAGCCTCTTCTGGAGTGATAGCCTTGAGAGCTTTGGTAGGAGTCCGATTAAGAATATAAGTTGCACAAAACATGGCTTCAGCCCAAAATTTATAATGCAGATTCTTAGCATGCAACATGCTTCTAGCCATTTCAACAATGGTCCGATGCTTTCTTTCCGCCACACCATTTTGTTGTGGTGTATAAGGAATAGTAAGCTCGTGTTTAATCCCACATGATTTCAAATAAGAATGAAAAGCATTATTCACATATTCCTTCCCATTATCAGTTCTAAGAATTTTAAGTTTATACCTAGATTGCCTTTCAACATATAACTAAAATTCAATAAATATATCAAGAACTTGATCCTTGCTATGCAAAAAATAGATCCAAGTTCGTCTAGAAAAATCATCAACAAAGGTAAGTGCATACCGAGAACCTTGGATGGAGGTATTCTCCATGGGGCCCAAAAGATCACTATGGACAAGATGCAACTTATGAGTTGCTCGCCATGATTTTCCACTTGGAAAGGGCTCCCTATGCATCTTACCACTCATACAACCTGTACAGGCAATCTTGGAAGGTATAATGTGAGGCAAGCCATCAACCATATTATGCTTTTGCATGAAAGTAATATAATCGGAATTTAAATGACCAAGTCTTTCATGCCATATATTGAAATCGATAGAAGTATGTAAAGAATATCGTGAACTAGCAAATTCATGGAATTTAAACAAATTGTCATTATCCATTTTAGCATGAGCAATGACTTTGAGAGTTTGAGGATCTATGATATAACATGTATCTTTGTAGAATTCAACTTTATAGTTCTGACATAACTGTGAAACAGAAAGCAGATTAGTTTTCAAGTCAGGTACATATAATACATCATGCAATTTACCATTAGGAATAGTAACATCACCTAATCCTTCAACTTTACAAGTCTGATTATTAGCTAACTGAATAGGAATGTTAGCAATGTCAGGTTGTAAAGAATCAAAAATTTCTTTATGAGAAGTGACATGTTGTGATGCACCACTATCAACAATCCATTCTAAAGGTCTACAAATATTAAAGCTACAAGTAAAAGCATGACGAGGATTAGAACTAGTCGAGTTACCTTTTTTATGGTTTGAGGTTTGATGATTGTTACTATGATTCATAGGTTTTTTTATCATTTTGCTTTTTAAAACAGTTATTGACAAGATGACCATCTTTGCCACAATAAGAACAATGAGGTTTGGAATTGGAATGGTTCCTTTGATTATTAGTATTACGAGTATTATTAGGATGATTGGTATTATTATTATATTTGGCATGAAATTTATTGTTGGAGTTATTTGAATTAGAATTATATTGTTTGTGATTATTATTATTGGAACAAAAATTATTAGTTGAATTTCTAGACACAAATGCATGTTCAGTTGATTTAAGGGTACCAAACTGAATTAGCTTAGCTTCTTCCTGTCTTAATAAAGTTTGAAAAATAACATAAGTTAACTGAGAAGTTAAAGTAGGAATAGCAAGCTGTGCATGAATATTAGTTATAAACTGTTGAAACTGTCTAGGAAGACATTTTTTTTGAATAAGATGAATTAAACGAATGTCTTCTAATTGAACACCTAAAGCCATAATTTGACTTTTAAGAGAATCAAATTTTAAGAGAAATTCATCCATACTTTTAAAATCTGCATACCTGAGATCTTCGAGTTGATCATGCAACTGTATTTTGCGGTATTCATCGCCACTGTCATACTTGGTTTTCAAGATGGACCATGCATCATGAGCTTTAGAATAGTGAGCAATTAACACATATAAATCTGGAATAATGGAAATACCAATTAACCCTAAAGCTTCTTCATTTTTAGCTTTCCATTTATCTTTCTCGTCTTGAGTAGCCGCTGAACCGGGTTCAAGAGAAGGGTCAGTGGCTATTTCGAAGAGGTGTTTAAAACGAAAAATAAATGAGATATGAGTTTTCCAAGAATGATAATTAGAATAATTAAGTTTGATTTCTGGAATTAATGTTACATGATTAAGAAAAAAAATTCTTCTTTTTTTTTTTTTATAAAAAAATTCCTTAATTTGAAAATCAGATTAATTGAAAAAAAAAAAATGTTGTTAAATGAGAAAAAATAATTTTAATTTTATTAATTGAAAAAAAAAATTGTTTTGTTTTTTTTTTTTTTGTATAAAATTAAGAATATATATTTTTAATTTCAATTATTTATGTGAGAGAAAACAAGAAAAAATTATAAAATTATAAATTTTATTTGTTAAAAAAAAAAATAAAAACAATAATATAAAACACGTTTTATGAGTTTGATTTTTTTTAATAAATAAAACAAAATTTGAAAAAAAAATGAAAAAGTGGGCAAAGAGGGGGAAATTTTTTTAAAAGGGTTTAAAAAAAAAGGAGCGGAGCTCTAGCGGTGGCTACCGCATGGTCAAAGGGCAGAGGAGTTGGTCGGGGTTAGAGAATTTAAAAAAAAAATGCGTTAAGGATAAGGATGTGGGCGTGGCTGCGCAGGCGGCGGTTGCCGCGTGGCCTGGTCGCAGGCCGCGCCGAAAGGTTTACGCCGTGTGTTATGGGGGCGGTGGAAGTGGTGGAAGGGGGTTTATATTGCGTGCGGCAGTGAAGAGGGCGTGATGACAGAGTTGCAGATCTCGCAGTGAAGGCAGGCGGCAACGCAGATCTCGCAATGAAGAGGGCATCGACCGCGGTGCAGACTGGTGGCGCACGGCGGTGCGCAGCAGCGCAACTGGCTCGCGACGGGGAGAGGGTGTCGCGCGGTGGCGCTTCTGGGGACGCGCGGTGTCACGCGACAGCGCGGGGGCACTGTTGGCTCGCGGCGGTGTCGCGCAGCGGCGCGCAGGTGGCGCGTCCGCCCAACAAAAGTAATGTAAAAAGTGAATGTGTGTTATAAAACAACAAAGTTATTTGATTTGAAAATCCTATAAAAACATGTATGTTGTATGCTTGAAATTTTCAAGATCATACAATAAATAAATATAGAAGAATATATTAAAATTTTTAAAGAGTAGGAAAATTTTATTTAAAAGGAGTATAAAAATTAGAGAGTTATTTAAAACTTTACTCATGTAATACTTTTTGTTTTGGTGGCATGCCGTCCAAAACAAGAAAAAAAATTGAAATTTACCAAGAAAACTCTTTGGCGGCAAGCCTTCCAAAGAGGGTTAGTAAAAAAAATATGAAACTTTACAAGAAAACCCTTTGGCGGCAAGCCTTCCAAAGAGGGTTAGTAAAAAAAATATGAAACCTGCATACACAAGATTTGTTAAAAAGAGCTAAAATCACAACACAAACTTCTTCTCTCAATAACGTCTCCAAATAAGGTGTGCTCCAATGAATGGAAACCTTCACCACAAAACTTAAAACAAGGATTAGATAACCAAGCTCTGATACCATGTAAGAAATGATAATGTTGAGCAAGGAACGAGAAACAATCCAAGTAAGTTAAGTGTGAAACAATGTTACCATAAGATAAGCAACTCCAAGAGCATACACCAAGATGGTTCAACAATGGAGACAAGGATTTATTAGGGGAAAGCAAAGAAAACCCCTTGTGAGTATTATGAATGAAGGCAAATGCCTAGAGAAGAGAGAGAGAGAGTGTTGGAGCAAAAGTAGCTCAATACAATAACATCAAGTGCTAAGAGTGTGTTGAAGAAAGAAGGAGGAGCATCTCTTATATAGAGATGAGAGAGGAGTTGCATTTGTAACTCCCATTTCTATGAATGCCACATTCATAATAGGTGTGTGCAAAGTGTCACAATCCTCTTAAGGAGGATAAACTAAATAAAGAAATAAACAAGAGTTGTCCTTACATGTGGAATAAAGGACAAACAATGACATGTCCTCCACATGTGTACAAGTGGACAAACTACATTTAGGGACCCTTGGAATATCCCAATTAATATATATATCCAAGGAAAGATTAACCTTTCTAACAGGTCGGAACAATCAAAATTGGAATTGGGAAAAAGTAGAACCCGATATCCCATTTGACCCCCAAAACAAGAATTCCAAATTCCTTCAAAATAATTGTTATTTGGAATTCTCGTTATAATTCCCATTTTAAATCCCAATTTTTGAAAATGAGGATTTCAACTAAGTAAAATTTAATTGGGTTTGACATTCGGATGTCCATTTGGGGGCACCTATTTTTGCACAAATTTTTGAAATTTAAATTTTTTAAATGGGGGGAAAATTTTCCACTATTACTTGCTCATATGTTTGGATTAAATAAAACATTTAGTACTGCACATATCTAAATTCTTTTGTCTTTCTTTTAACCTTTTTTTGAATTTTTATTTTGCAATGAACATTGACATTTTTGGCATGTGCGAAGTTGGAAGCATCATGAATAGTTCCTTAAAAAATTTGGAGATACGAATCGCCTTTCACACTGTAACTTTTATACTAATTTTTTGAACCATATATTCGTATTTTGAGCCAAACAAGCTTGGAATAACAAATTCTGAATATCAAATATTTTAAAGTTTGAACCATATAGTCCCAAAACAAATTCCAAAAACTGTAATGTGGATTTCAAGTTCCAGAATCTCAAATCAAATATTTCAGATTCCAATTCCTGAATCATATTCCAGCAACCAAACATGCCCTAAAATAAATAAAATTGGAATAGTAATATGTATTCCAATTCCACCTAAATAGGTGGAATTGTAATTGCTCATTTTTTGGCCAAAATTGGAATACTTATTCCTATTCACAATTTCGATTTGGTAAACCCAAATAGAGAATTCAAATTTTTTAAGAATTTACATATGCCTAGTCCACTCATATTCTTGCAACCAAATGAGCCATAGTCAGCTGACTTTATCAACTGTGTTTAATAAGGTTTTTATTTCAGAATAGTAAGCCAAGCATTGTATGAAATCAGATGAATGGTATTTTCTATTGTCTAACATTGTTGTTATAAGATGTCTATTTAATATGTTATTTGGGGTTTTCACTAATTAATAAAGTTCTTTTTAGTTCATTTCTTATTTGGTGTTCTTAATATATAGTTTTTTTAAATAACAATAATATTTGAATGTAAAATATATTTAAAATCAACAATAAAATTATTTGGAATATGTATAAGATTATTATAAAGTTTATAATGGATTAAAATGTTATTATATTTATTTGAATTAGATTTAACATTAGATTAACAAGTGTCACACTAGTATTTGCCAACTACAGTTTTAAATCTTTGTATTAATATTACCATTTTCTATAGATTTTAAAAGAAGTTAGTTTATAATAATATATCAAAACAATATCTATAAGAAATATATTTATTTAATCATTTTTAAAATTGAAAGTGTAAAAAACAAAATAACCTTAATAATTTTTTATAGCATTACTAAGATTGGAATGAGGTAGTGGATGGGAACAAAGTGATTTAAATCTCCTTAGCTTTCCCTATAATTGAAACATAAGATGTCAAATTGATTGACCAATTAAAGTGAAGAAAAATCATTATTTTCATTTTTTCATTTAAATATTATACACATTACTTTAGAAAATAATATAAGAACTCTAAAAAAGTAAAAATACTTCATTCTAATTGGTTAAAATAAATTTGATAATAACTAGTTAAATCAAAATAATTACAATAGCATATGACTATCGACAAATACTAATAAATATGATAAAAGAAATATAACTGAAAATAAATAAATAAAGATCTAAGTGTATTCATAAGGATATTGAAAAATACATTCTGTTTTTACATGTAGAGCAATGACAACCATCTCGCTCTATAAAGAACCAACTACTATTAAATAAAACTCATTTTTAAAATTGATTTATTATTGAATTTTTTTATGTATTTATATAGCAGCCAAAAGAGAGGGGGTGATCCCGTGGTACAGAGGGCTGGAGGTCAATCGAAAGTTAACCCCTACCATCTAACTAATCCCTTTTATAGACATATAAAACATCTTAACATCTAACCCCATAGTATTAACCTTCAAAACACTAGTATCGCAATCGATACTACAAATGTTGCTTATAAGAAGATTAATATCCATAATTTCTAAAAATGCTACCAAGGGCACAAAGTTCATAGTTAACCATAACATTAAACAAAACAAAATAAAAGCAAGCATAGGGGCTAGCTCCCCTCCTTTTCCTCCACGTCCTCCTCCTTTTCATTAGGATCCTCTATGGCCGATTTCTGCCTCCTCCTTGACAGGTTTTTCCAAAAGAGTCTTGAGTCAATCATCCACTAGGAAGCTGTAGAAGGAGCGAGTGATCTCACTTTCTTTCCCCTCGTCCTTCTCATCCTTGTTCACCTATAGAAAATAAAGAGTGGTGGCTGTCGAGTGCATGAAATTTCTTATTGAATTTTCTTAATATGTTCTTCTAAAGAATAATGACATCAAAAGGTACAACACACTTAATAATCCATTAAAAAATTACATCAATAGATTTGAAATGTGAATGAGACCAAAGAAAAAATTACAAATAGCTATAAAATACATATTTATGATTATAAAATAAATATCACACATTTTTAATATAACCAAAAATATATATAACAAAAACATAACCAAAATTTGAATATTGATTGATTTTACAAAATTTGAAATAAGTCCCGAAACACATATCACCACTTTTATAGGGATAGTCAATATTTTATTCTAAACTTCCTTGCTTCTTAGTTTCTTTGAACATGGATTATTGTCCCTAGAATTTTCTTTATTAGGTTTTTCTTATTAAATCTACACTTCTTTATTTGGAAGTTTCCAAGCCTAAACACCAGTTTCATATACATCTCGAAATTTTCAATCACCTTTAAAGTCTTTCCATGAAGTTAAAATAGCTTGGCTTTAGATTCATGAATTTCTAAAATTATTTAAAACTTAAACCCTTTTTCTATTCCTATGATCCTTCTAAGAGATTGCTCTAGAATCTTTATTGAATATATTTTGGGTTTTGCATGCTTTTAAAGTAAAAATAAGTTATTTAATATTTGTAAAAAGAGAAAATTAATATGCACAAACTTTTGGTTTATGTTGTGTATTTCTTTTTGTTTAATCTTAAGCACACTCAATGGTCCATCATTGCTATGAGTACATACTCAGAATAACAAAATATACCTGTGTGTAAATCCTTTTTTTTAATATCAGTCTGACACACTATGAAGAATTAATACTAGTCAAGATAGAAAATCTCATATTTTGTTTGTTGTAATCTTATATAAATAATACTGACATGTTCTATTATGTCAATGGTTCATCATCAATAAGTGTACTCTGGTTTACATCAAAAATATAACACACATAATGAAAAATTTTTAAATTTAAATATGAAAAACTCTTTTTTATTATTGGAACAATACCTCGTATACAATTAATAGAGTACCACCACCATCTCCTCATTCAAATAAGAGTCAATTTCCTAATTTAGAATGTTGACATAGAAAATGTCAAAATAGATAGTCAACACAAATTTTCATATACTTTTCAACATAAGAGTCATCATCAAAATAATTATAATTAGTCTAAATTTAAAAAATGTGATCATAAAGATTACAATTGATTCTAATTTTCTCATAGAGATTCATCAGATTCTTAATAGGTACCCAAAAAAAATTGGGAAAAAATGTTAAAAGGTCCTTTCTACCTACAATCTTATTCTAAAAGTAGAAATGTACATATTTCTAAAACATGATTAGAACTCCCCTCTTACTACTAATTCCACACCTCTAATTTCGTAGTTATTAGTGATTTGAATACAGAGCATGTTTAGACAGTGTACTTCAGGCAATGAAGAAGGGATGACCCTATGGCTAAATTCTTTGGTGTGGAGATATGTGTTACTTCCTTCAAGGATGGCCTTGGTCTTCCTCTTTTCTTTTATGTTCACAACTCCTTTGGAGATGGAAATTATATTTGGGAGTGCGGAAGCAAAGGAGACTCATATCAAGATGTTATGTACTTGCACTACTTTTAGTAGTTTTTTTAGTGAAAGATGGGGGTGAAAATCTCACCTCTAGGGTTTGTTCTTCCTCCTCCTTGCTCATCTCATTTCTATTATGGTGATTTGGAGTTTACAAGGGGCTGGAATAATTTTGTCTGTATTTTCCAACGCTAGAGGTTGAGCCTTTCCTAGACCCGTGGTTGGAAGATATGTATTGTATTTTCCAAGGCTGGATGTATAGTCTTGTTTGGACCTATTTTTTTTCTTAGAGTTATAACAGGTGTGGATAACCTGAGTTTGTTCCCTTGTTGTTATGGTAATTTCCTATTTTAGTTTTTCTTGTCCCTGTGATTGAGTGATTGTTGGCAATTTTTACGGGCACACTCTGGTCATTTGTTGTTGTTTTTGGTTTAAGTTTATAGCTATTATGGGGGCTTGTCCCATGTTATTGATTGATAATGTTGACCATGGTTGGTGGTTTATTCACTTGTGGACCTTTGTCTTTGATAGAGGGAGGATCTATTTTATCTACATCTTTCATTACTAGGCACTACCAATATTTTGTTATTGATGTCTAGATATCTGATTGCACTTTAGACCAACACTCCTTAATTGCTTCTTTTCTTAATAAAAAACATTTTAGAACTAAAAAATCAAAGGATCTAACTATAATGTACAAATTTTCTAAAGCCAATAAGACAATCCCATGCTTCAAATTTTTGGAAAAATAGGAAAGAGTTTAGTTGGATTAGCTTTCATAAAAAGAGGCTAGACTAGACAATCTCTTCCCACCAAAATAGGATAAAATTTAATTTGGGAGTCAAGAAGGTAGAAATGTATCTATAAATATGGGTGGTTCAGGGTTACATCAAGCATAAGAGACATGAAATCTTGAGAACAAAGAAAATGGGTGCCTAATTGAGCATATGAGTATAGGATCTTATAATTTAGGATGGTACAAAAACATCCTAAAACATTTGAAAAATAAAATGAGTGCACTTTACTATTTGAGTTTATTAATTTGAGATCAATCATTAGGGACCACTATATATAGTGGAATTAGGCTATGAGCATTAAATAATTAATAAAATAACAAGAATAAAATGATTAGGGTTAAGGAAAAAATAAATTAAGGGAATCACTACCAAAGTAAGGAAGAACTCAAAACCTTGATGAAAAGACAAGGAAATCAATAAGGGTTTATGGTGGAGATTTAAGGTTGAATTGAAGGGCATACAAATATAGATACCCCTAAAAACATTGAAAAATTCATAACAAATCAAATATGAAGGGGAATAGTATCAAAAATCCTAGAGTTGTTATTTTTATGAATCTTTGCACTAGTTGGCACATACAAAACCCATTTAAGATTTTCACAAATCAATAATTACTATTAGCACAAGAATGGATATGTCAAATACACAACTTGTGGAGTACAAAAGAGAGAAAAAAAAAGATGTATCAAATTAGGGTATCTACATGAACAAAAAATAACAAACATTTGAGGAGAATTGTGTTAAGCAGAACTGTAGTTAGAATTACAATTGAAAGGAGATAAATATTATTTTAGAAGTTAAATAAATAGGTACATGAATTAGTTTCACAACATTTGTAATGACCCTAATTGAAGGGTAGTTAGTCTTTTATTCATGCCTTCCTCCTTGTCCTATATATAGGAAGAGCATATGTAAGTTTCATTTACACATTTTTATTAGCATTGACATTATAGCCTTTTTTTCCATAATCTATTTGTAGGACTACTTGGTTTTGAAAAGATATTTTGAGCATATAAGTATCTTGGTGTATCTAACAATATTTAGCTAAATTTGTTCATTTTTCCCAGTATATATATTCTTTATCTAGGAAGCCTTATTGGCTCCAAAAGTATTATTTCAAGGATTCCAACCTTTGGTTCTCATCTCTGTTTGTATTTGGAAACTCTTAGACAATACCCTTTTTTAATCTTGTTAGAAATTTCAAACAATATGGCTGGAATTCGTGGATTTTAGTAGCCCTTCAGGCCTAATCTATTTCACTTTATATGATCCTTAGAAGGACACTATCTTTTTGACGGATTCAATATTGCAATTCATTTCCCCATGTATTATACTTTAGTATGATATATTCGATTGTGCCAACGTAATCTTAATCTTTCACTTATGCAAGTCAATGAATTTGTACTTGAGGTGCATTATTTATAGATTCTACTTGATTGGTAAAGAATACCACTTATATGGTAGCTAGAATACCACTATCTACTCTCGAGTCAAGTAGGGGTTGATACTCTATTTTTGAGGGCCTTAGCATCACAAAATTCATAGTATGTATGAGTGTGATAGTTCATTTTCTTCATAATAGTGGTCATGGTTAGAATGCTAATAGTATTAAGCTAGTGGGCCAACATCCTTTACAAGATTTATGATGTAGCTTAATCGCCTTCTACGTTCTATAAGTTGTGTGGTTGTATCACACATTAAAATGTTGATCTTTAAGGTAGTGAAAAATACTATGGCTAACAAGTGCTATTAGAGCTTGGTCACAAGTTCAAATCCATGTGACTATGGTGAGTCGTGCTAGGAGGGGAATTCTTAAGGCAATGGGCCAGCATCCCTTGCAGGATTCACAAGGTGGCTTAACTGCCTTCTCTTTTGGCCTAGTGGCAAACACGATGACTAACAAATAATTGATCCTCACTTTCTTCTTGGTGCCACTCTATAGATATCTAAGTTAGAGATAATATATGCTTATCAAACTCTTGTGGAAGTGCAAACTAATAAAGATGATCTTGATTCTATCCCTTCTAGGTACAAGCACATTCTTGATTGATAAGAACATATATATTTTCTAAACCAAATAATTCTTCAAAGTACCTACTACTAGTTTTATACATCTAAATTCTTAACTTTGTTTTTCTCTTTGACTATGCATAAAACATCACTATAAATAAACTTCAAGATATAACTATCTCAATTATTTTTTAATTTTACTTAAAACTAATATAATTATAAAGTCAACAAACTAAGAAATCATTAATAACCTTTAATATAATCCCATTTAATAGTACTATAAAATACATATGTAAAAGACCGCAGAATATCCTAACATGGTTTTTTTTGGGTTGGACAAGTGTTTGATGTGTTTTTGTTTTCCTATATTGTCAATGGTCGAAATGATACAATGTTTAATCTCTTTATGTCTATGTTTTTTTATGTTTAAAACTTTGAGCAATAATATGCTATTAGTTAGGTATATATCTATATTGACTAATCATAAGTATAGTTGAAATGAGTTCATATATTTAAAAAGAATGATGAATACAAAATCAAATTCTACAATAAAACGTGTACAAATAAAAAATCAAACTCCATATTCACAAAAAAATATGAACAAATATAATATTATCCTAGATATCTATTAAAGTTTCCTTCACAAATAAAATAGTGCAGGCACAGGTTCGCCCCTCAAGCTAGGCCATCCAGTGTTAATAAATGTCAACATGCAACACGAGCAGAGTCTTCCACAAGACCAGATCTTGATGAATAGACCAAATAGGGCCCCCAGACGCCTTCAGGGCTTTCAGGAGGGCAATAACTACTTTCACAAAAACGTCATCAGATTCCCCTTTAAGCCAAGTATGCCCAAATTTGTTTGGAGGGAAAGAAGTATGCAGGTGGATAAAGGACACGATTCTTCACTAAAGGAGCATACAACATCTGTCATTCTACCAGAACACTTTATTGGCTCTAATATCATACTTCATCAAACAACTTTAATTAGTAACTTTGCAAACTCTTCTCTGTCCTTGGAGATTATTTCTAGATGGATTTGATAGGGAAGTTTTGATGGGAGGAAAATGAAGGCAAAGAGAGACAAATACACAGAGATAATAACTGATTTTATTGCCTTACTGCCTTGCACAAATGCATTACATAAGGCCTCTATTTATAGAGGGTATGAGAACTCTCTACACACAACACATTTTACACATGTTACACTATATTAAAAACATGGGCGGCTGGAATGGCAGAGTGTCTGCTATGTAATTTATTATGGATGGTGGATAGACGGCTGAGTTGTGGGCTGGAGTGTTGATTGTGGACCGCTGAGTTGGGTTGGTTGTCTACTTTTAATGACAGAAATTACTAACTACCGCCAACACTCCCCCTTAATTTTTGTCATTAACAAATTTTGCATCAGTAATACCCAATTTCTCTCGCAGATATTCAAAGTTATTCTTTGGTAATGCCTTAGTGAAAATATCTGCCAATTGATCTTCAGATTTGTAGAACTCAAGGTGGATTTCTCCATTATTGACCAATTCTCTGATGAAGTGGTACCTTGTATCAATATGTTTTCTCCTCTTATGAAATACATGATTTTTAGATAATGCTATTGCTGATTTGTTATCACAAAGAATTGGCGTTAGTTCCTCCTGATGATGGTGAAGATCAAGCAAAATTTGACGCATCCATACTACTTGACATGCTGTGGAAGTGGCAGCTACATATTCTGCTTCAACTGATGAGATTGTCACTATAGGTTGCTTCTTTGATGCCCATGATACAGCTCCTGATCCAAGGTGAAAGATATATCTAGAAGTGCTCTTCCTGTCATCAATGCTACCTGCAAAATCACTGTCAGTATAACCAATCAAACCAAAATTGTTAACTTTGGAATATAGGATTCCATATCCCATTGTTCCTGCAATATATCTCAATATCCTTTTTCCAACTTGCCAATGAGAATTTTGTGGTGATTCCATGAACCTTGAGATTAAACTGACACTATACATGATGTCTGGCCTTGTAGCTATCATATACATTAAACTTCCAACAAGTCTTTTAAACATAGTTGGATCAACATTTGAGCCCTTTTCTTCCTTGCTAAGTTTTGTTCCTGTTGCAACTGGAATTGACACTGGATTGCAATTCATCATTTAAAATCTCTTTAAAACATCCTTTATATACTTGGATTGACAAATGAAGATACCTTTGTCACATTGAATAACTTCAATACCTAAGAAATATCTCATCAACCCCAAATCTGTCATTTCAAATTTTTTCATCATTTCTGACTTGAACATGTCTACTGATAGATTTCCAGTGAATACTAAGTCATCAACATACAAGCATACAATCAAAATCTGACCTTCCTTATTAGTCTTAACATATAACGTGGGCTCATTGTTACTTCTATTGAAATGATTACTTATCATGTATGAATCAATCCTCTTATACCAAGCCCTAGGAACTTGTTTCAAACCATAAAGTGCCTTGTTTAGTTTATATACCTTGTTTTCATGCCCACTAACCTCATAACCAGGTGGTTGTTTAATATATACCTCTTCATCAAGAAAACCATTCAAAAAAGCTGATTTTACATCCATTTGATACACTTTCCAATTATTTTGTGCTGCTATTGCTAAAATAGTTTGAACTGTGTCAAGTCTAGCAACTGGAGCAAATGTTTCATTATAATCAACTCCATATTGTTGTGAAAAACCTTTAGCAACTAGTCTTGCCTTGTGCTTAACAATTTCACCTTTTTCATCAAATTTAGTTTTGTAAACCCATTTGACTCCTATACATTCTTTTCCTTTAGGTAAATCCATTAATTCCCATGTGTTATTTCTTTCAATAGAGTCAATTTCTTCATCGATTGCCTTGATCCATTTATCTTCTTTAATTGCTTCATCAAAATACAATGGATCACAAGAAAATAAAGCAAAATTTGAGTAAATATCTACATTCTCTTCTTCTTGATCATATATTTCTTTTAAGCTTCTTGTCTTCTTACCTTTGTAACCTGTTGTTGAGAATGTTGAATTAGATTTATCACTTACATTTGAACTTGGAGGTGAGGCACCTTGCACAAAGTTCCTTGGTGGAGTGTTCGGTGTTGATTGAGTCCCATGTTCCTTTAATTCATCAGCACCTTGTAATATTGGTGCTCCTCTTGTGACTTGTTTGTTATCATTTTCATGCCATGAATCTTCTTCTTCAAATTTAACATCCCTGCTAATGATCAATTTCTTTGAAACGGGATTATACAATCTATAAGCCTTTGATTCTTCACTATAGCCAATAAAGATACATTTTTCACTTTTATCATCCAATTTCTTTCTCAATTTAGATGGAACTAATGAATAAGCAACACAACCAAAAACTCTAAAATGGGATACTGTATGTTTCTTACCATTCTATGCTTCTTGTGGAATTGTATTCTTAACACTCTTTGTAGGACTCCTGTTTAAAATGTATACAACACATGCTACTGCTTCTGCCCAAAACTCATTGGATAGATTTTTGGCCTTCAACATACTCTTTGCCATTTCCATTATGGTTCTATTCTTCCTTTTTGCTACACCATTTTGTTGTGGTGTGTACCTTGTGGTAAACTGCTTCTTAATTCCATGAAATATGCAAAATTCTAAAAAATCATTAGAACTGAATTCACCACCTCTATCAGATCGCAATACCTTGATGTAGTGACCACTTTGTTTTTCAACCAAAATTTTGAAATCCTTGAACTTTTCAAAAGCTTCACTTTTTTGTTTGAGAAAGTATATCCAAATCTTCCTACTAAAATCATCAATAAATGTTAGAAAATATATACTTCCCCCTAAAGATGGAGTTTGCATAGGTCCACATATATCAGTGTGAACTAATTCCAATGGTGCTCTTGCTCTATATGAACCTCCTACTGGGAAGCTTTCTCTATGTTGTTTTGCCAAAATACAACTTTCACATGAACTTGGTGGTTTCAATATTTGAGGCAATCCTTTCACCATATTCTTCTTTTGTAATAAGATTAAAGCATCAAAATGAAGATGACCATACCTCAAATGCCGTAGCCACGACTGATCTGAGTATACTGTCTTGAAACTAACTTCTTTTCCTCCTTGAATGCAATGAATCTGAAGGGGGAACATTCGATTTTGTGTCATGTTGACCCTTGCAATTAACCTGCCACTAGGATTTCTATCCAAGATTGTGCAAACATCATTATCAAAAGAAACTTTGTAACCCTTTTGTACTAGTTGACCAACACTCATGAGATTGTGTTTTAATCCAGGCACAAAATACACATTAGGAATATATCTTTTTCCTCTATTTTTTGTCAAGACATTTATAACACCTTTTCCCATTACAGAGACTTTACTATCATTTCCTAGCTTTACTTCAAATTTTACAGAATCATCCAAGCTAGCAAACAAATCTTTATTTCCAATCATATGGTTACTACATCCACTATCTAGAAACCATATATCACTAGAGCTTTCTTAAGCAACATTACAAGTTATAAATAAACTTCCTGAATTGTTATCAGATACATTTGAGTAATCAGCACCATTCTTTTCAATATCCTCTTGTTTCTTTCTACATTCACTTGCAATATGACCAAATCTCTTACAATAATGACACTGAATTCGAGATTTATCAAACCTTGATGATGGGTGTTGGAATGAACTTCTACCACGTCCTCTATTAGAACTCTGAATGGATTGATTTGTTCTCTCTTCTTGATTTGGACTTCCACGTCCATCTATGCTTCTACCTCTTCCTCTTCCTCTGTAGTTTGATCTTCCTCTTCCTCTGCCAAAAGATACCTACGACCTAAATGCATTCTCCAAAGAAGAATTGTTATTTCTGTTCATTCTTGATTCATGAGATAAAAGTGAGCCCATCAATTCATCAATAGATAGTATTGTCAAATCTTTAGATTCTTCAATGGCAACAACAATGGCATCAAATTTTCTAGGCAAACAACGAAGTATCTTTTCAACAACTTTTTGATCTGTCAAATCATCACCATATGATCTAATTTGATTAACCACATTCATTACTTGATTTAGAAATTGATCAACTGAGTCTGAATCTTTCATACACAAATTTTCAAAATCACGCCTTAAAGTTTGCAATTTAGCAATCTTAACTTTTGATGTCCCTTGATATGCTGTTTCTAAAATATCCCATGCAATTTTAGACTTTTTAGCAGCACAAACCTTAGGAAAAATTGATTCATCTAAAGATTGTCGAATTAGAAACAACGCTTTAGCATTCTTTTTTCTGTTATCTTGTAATTTATCCTTTTCATCTTGTGTTAATGTAGACTCATCTTGTGGTTCAATAAAACCCTTTTCAATAAGATCCCATATGCCTTGAGAACAAAATAGTGTCTTCATTTTTATAGCCCAAAATTCATAATTTTTACCAGAAAAATATTGAAATTTGTGGTTGAGCTATACTACTTCCTGAAGCCATATTAATACATAGTTACAACTGCACCTTACAATTTTAAACTTTGCTTTACAAAGCAAATCCACCAAACAAGTCTAAGCCAATGACATATAGCTTAAACAAACAACATTATAATGCTTATTTTCCCTTTTTAACAATTTTTTTTTTTTAATCATTAGGCTTCACTCCAAAAAATTAGCTCATACCTTCTTCAAACATTAAACTGAGATATTTTTTTCTCTCAATCTTGGCAGCCACTAGTCTCCAACTTTAGAAGCTGATAATTATCTGCAATCAAGAAAACATCAGAAGCTTCATTCACTGCTACAGCAGTTATACATATCAACACATAATTCTTTTCTTCCTAAACCCAACTCTTCATGCTCTGATACCAATTTGAAGGCAAAGAGAGACAAATACACAGAGATAATAACTGATTTTATTGCCTTACTGCCTTGCACAAATGCATTACATAAGGCCTCTATTTATAGAGGGTATGAGAACTCTCTACACACAACACATTTTACACATGTTACACTATATTAAATATAATATTACATATATTAAAAACATGGGCGGCTGGAACGACAGAGTGTCTGCTATGTAATTTATTATGGATGGTGGATAGACGGCTGAATTGTGGGCTGGAGTGTTGATTGTGGACCGCTGAGTTGGGTTGGTTGTCTGCTTTTAATGACAGAAATTACTAACTACCGCCAACAGAAAAAACTATTGAATTCTGATAAGGTCAAGCTTGAGTACTTATAACAAAGAAAATATACTTGAATCTAATCTTCAAAAGAAATCTTCCCTATTGATTCTACATCAAATTGCTTTGTTGCGATATTTGAGTCTAATCTGTTTAGGGACAGAGTTCATAATTTCAAAGGTTGGTTTTATAGTGTAATTAGTTTGTGTACTTTGTACTGGAGGCCAAATTTCAAATCCGTTGACAATTTTTGTCCCTATTTCCCGATCTGGCTTGTTGAAATTAGAGTACAGAGATCCATAAATTGTTGAAATTTTGGCAAATCAGCTGAGTATTTTTGTCAGACATAATCTGCTAACATTTGAACTTCTTCACCAGGAGTCTAGATTCTGTATCCTTAAAGAAATATCCCAGCCTAGATTTCGAAGGCTATAAACATTAGATCTAAATGGGGATCTTGGTCATAACAAGTACTGATTCAGAAAGAGAGTACAGTTCATAGATTTCAGCATCAGCTAGGGCACCTTTACTCTCACTGTCATTTGATGGCAATGGTGCAAGTCTTAATATGTGAGGATCACATATTGGATCCGTACAGGTGCTTAGTTAGGGAACAGAATACTCAGGACAATCATGGCTCCTTGCAGTTGAGCTTCCATCAGCAAAAGGACTTATCTTTGATTAAGTTCCAAGACTGCCATCTATGGACTGAGTCGGTTGAGACCACAAAAATATGTTTTTTGATGATTCATAAATTTATTAGGGGTCTCCATTATATCTTCTCTCTTCTACACTCAAATTTGTCACTTCAGAAATTTACTCATACAGTGCCGATACCCTATCAATTGTCAATAGATCCTCATACTAAAAACAAAGATTTTTAGTGCATGATCTCATCTTTCAAGACAAACCAGTTGATTCCTTGATTGATTAAATCTCGAGAAAAGAGTATAAGCTTTTAGACAAGACTCTTTAAACTATAGCAAATGACTGGCTTGTTACTCTTTCTATTTCCATGATTAATGAAATTGTAGGAGTTATTATGTCTGATGAGGTTTGTCTATCACAGAGTGAAGTGTGTTTGCGCTCGCTCGTTGTTGAAAAACCAGTTTCAGGAAATTCCCACGAATCCATGGAGAAGACCAGTTTTAATTAGGCTGAGTATAGTATTGACCAAGGGTAAGATACAGACTCAATCCCATACCATCCTCCTATTCCTTCTCTACAATATGTCCACTCAGAGTTGCCTTCAGGGAATGATGCTCTTATTTTTGAGGAGGAGGAACTTCTCCATCAAGTCGGTCAGGCAGAAGGTTTGCCTCCACCAGCACCTCATTCTGATTTTATAGCTCCTTGATGTACACTGCACTTTCAAAATTTAGACAACATTTTATCTCTTGAAGAAGATGAAAATGATTTCAAAGAGTCACAATTACCTACAAACTCCTTTGATTACTCACAGTCCCTTTCCTTAGAACAAAAACCATCTTCCAAGAAGGCAGAGAAGAAAATTTCAAAGTCCAGGGGTCAAAAACCTAATAGTGATAAGGTTCTATAGGAAATAGTTGCAGGGATACAATCCACACTGGATGGTAAATTCACAGTCTGCAGGAGATCGACTAGGAGCAAGAAACCCACATCCTCCATGTCATTAATGAAAATCACCTCTTGGAATGTCAGAGGCTTAAATGCCTATGACAAAAGGTATAGAATTAAGCAATAGCTTGATTATATTAAGGCATATATTTACATTATTCAAGAGACCAAACTGTCTAGTGTATGCTAAAATAATTAATCAATGGTTAGCTTTGAAGTCTCTACATATGCAAGGTGTGAGATCTTCGGGATGTCTTCTTACTGGAATCCTAAGACTGTTTGTGGCGAATTGATTGGTCAGGATCATAACTGGAAACTAGTGAAGATGGTGTATTTTGATCTCTCATTCTTGTTACTAAATATTTATGGTCCAGCTTCCACCTCGGATAAAAGGAACTTGTGGACAAAGTTAACACAAATTATTCATCATGATGAAGATCAACCAACCATCATTGGTGGGGACTTTAATGCAATTCTATCTGATGTTGATAAGAAGGGAGGTATTTCTCCTCATCCAATAATTATTCAAGATTTTTTGAACTTTACAATAAACAATCAGCTTTTAGATGTCATCCCACACAATGGATCTTTCACATGGACAAACAGACGAGCTAGGTTTTCGCAAATCACTGAGAGGCTTGACAGATTCTTCATACCTCAAAGTTGGAAGCTCCTTCAAGTCTCTTTCAATTTTGAAATCTTGCTAGTCTTTGAATTTGATCACTTTCTATTGCTCTTGAATGTTGATTGGAAAGTCTCTCCTTAGTGTCGTGCATTTGGTTCCTCATTTAAGTTTGAGAGTATGTGTTTTAAACACCCTCACTTCGAGGCCTTATTAAAACAATGGTGGATCTCTACTCCCTTTTGTAGAGGAACTAAAAAATTTCAATTTTCATAGAAGCTCAAATTCATTAAGCTCCAGCTTAAGGATTGGAATGACAAGGTCTTCAAAAACATTTTCAAGTAAAAAATGGTGGTTAGTAAGCTACTTGTTGAGATTAACCAACATGTCATCCAACATGGGTTGGATTCAGCCACGTATGATAAGCAAATATCTCTACAAGTTGAGTGGAATGAGCTTTGCAATTGGGAAGAAGTATACTAGAGACAAAAATCAAGAGAGTTATGGCTCAAGGAAGGTGATAAAAACACTAAATTCTTTCATGCTTTAGCAAAACAAAAGAATGTTTCTTTTGTTATATCCTCCATAAGATGTTCTGATTCTAGTTGCCTTATTGAAGATGCACAAGGTATACAAAAGGAAGGTGTCAAATTCTTCAAAAAAAATTCTTGCTCCCCCAACTTTAGTCTCAACCTCCGATGCTTCAACTGATCATCTTCTTGCCTATATTCCAAGATTAGTTTCAGATGGTGATAATAAATTATTGCTAGCCCCATTTACTCTTGAGGAAGTTTGAAAAGTGGTCTTCTTATTTCCTCTGGATAAAGCTTCGGGGCATGATGGTTTTACAACCTTATTTTTTCAAAGATGTTGGGATGTCATGTGTGTTGACCTCTTAGCACCCATGGAAGAATCCAGAAGAAATGGTCCTATGCTTTAAAATATTTTAATGCTAAAAACATTTCTCTCATTGTAAAAGTTGCAGCTCCTATTACATTTGCAGACTTTAGGCCCATTTCCCTGTGCAACATGGTATACATGATTATTACTAAGCCTATTTACTTAAGGCTTCAACATCTTATCCCCTTAATTATATCTCAGGAACAAGGTGGTTTCATATTGGTAAAAGAAACAATGGAAGGGGCCTTAATTGCCCACGAAGCTCTTCATTCCATTCATTCAAACCAACAATCTAACTTTGTTATTAAATTAGATATAATGAAGGTCAATGATAGGGTGTGCTAGGATTTTGTCCTCAAAATTCCTATCGAATTTGGATTTGTGAAAAAAATGGTGCAAATGGATCAAAGCTTGTGTCTCAGGGGCTTGGTTTTTGGTGCTTATCAATGGTCATCTGACAGGGTTGTTCTCTTTTACTCAAGGGGTAAGGTAGGTTGACCCATTATCCCCATTCCTCTTTATTATTATGGAAGATGTATTTAGTAGGAGCATTTCTAGAGATTATGAGAATGGTCTTTGGCAAGGGCTCACATCTCAGGTACATCCTTGTCGATAACCCACTCATTTTTTTGCAGATGATATTCTTCTGTTTGGTAAATCCTATCATAGAAGCTAAGCAAATCAAGATGTCCTTGGATTTGTATACTTCAAGTTCTGGCCAAAAGATCAATGCCAATAAATACAAAATCTTTTTCTTCAACAACAAAATGTTCATATCAAATAAGATTGTTAAGATTTTTGGTTTTTTGGTTGAGAAACTCCCCTCTACTTACATGGGGATTCCCTTATTTGTGGGGGCCAACAAAGATTCCTATTGGTCTATTGTGGCAGAAAGAATTAAAGTTAGGACTTTAGCTTGGAAGGTTAGGTGGCTGTCATTATCTGGGAAAATTATGCTTATAAAATTTGTCCTATTTGCAATACCCAACTACTATATGTTGGTCCTCAAAGCTCTTGCAACAACCATCCACCAAATTGAGAAACTCATTTGTGATTTCCTTTGGGTAAGCAATATGACTGAAAATAAGAAGATTCCTCTCATCTCTCTCCAAAATATGGCTCAAGAGAAATTGCATGGGGGAATTGGTTTTTATAATGTTGCCCACTAGAAAAAAAACCTTTTTGGGGAAAGCTTGTTTGGAAAATGTACACCAAGCCTATATCTACATGGTGCCAAATCTTGCAGGAAAAATACTTGGATGATAGGTGTCCTTCACGAATATTTTCCATTCTTGACCCTCCTAAGGGATCAACAATATGGAGTTTCATGATTAATCCTAGAGACCTCGTTATCGAGTACATATCTTGGGAAGTAAACAATGATCATAATGTCAAATTCTGGTCAAACTTATGGAATGGCCTCCCTCCACTCTCCCAGTCTGATCAATATGATGATATCATTGCCATTGCAACCAACTATTGGGGTTCTAACTTACTAGACTATGTATTGGCTATGGAAATATTCTTAGGAAAAGTAATATGGAAGGACCCATCTATAGACCTCTCTATGATCTTCTGTCCTCCTTTCTCATATATATTAAATTTCAACAACGATCTATAATCTTATCAAACCACAAGGACAAACTGATTTGGGTTCCCTCTAAGGATGGAAAGTACTCAATAAAGGAAGGATATAGTTCTCTTCAGTTGTGTTGGTTAACAATTTTTCCCTCTTGCTAACTTGGCTTTACCTTGACTCTAGATGCCCATAATGTGAAGAAACAAAAGGATGTTACCAAAAAATGGGTTAGTGTATGTGTTATATCACTGCCCTCTGAATTGTAAGGTAAAACTCCCTTATATGCAATATATGCAATGAATTGTATTTTTAATGTGTCATTGGGATATGGGTTGTGCTCTTAATTTGAGAGAAAAAAAGGATAAACTAGGATATTCATAACTACAAACACCCTAGGCAAAAATAGATTTGGACAACTTATAACACCAAGTGGAATGGATATCACAAGCTACCTTGAAGTTCTTCTAACATCTACTCCTACTTCTAAGTGCAGATTTACCATCTAAATGCAAAAAGAGGAATGAAGAGATAAGCCCATGAGGGCAAATGGAATTTCTTTTACTATCGACCTTGAATGAAATGGAATCCAACTAATAACTAATAGATTCACATACATTTATATTTCATTTCAAAATGAAACTATCTAACATGATATGGAATGAACAAGAGAAGAAGCATAATCATATTTGAGGAAAGTAAATGGAATCACTTTCACTACAAGCATCAAAATGAAATGGAATCCACCTGATTATCACAGTTCATATACAATTGTCCTTCAACTCTTTATTCAAAACTAATCTAGGAATGGGCAACAAAGCATGACCAGTAAATTGAAAGTAAATAGAATTAAAAACTCATTCACCATCAAGTTCGCCAACCTTTGTATTATCTAATGAGGTTACATTTGTAGTCTGTTGTTATCATTTCTAAATTCTACCAGAGCAATAGTCATATAATAAAGAATAAAATGAGGATGAAATATGATGTTATCCAATAATATGACCAACTGGCATCTTCTCCATTGATGATTCTGAATCAAAGATATTCTAGAAAACCCTCCATGACTTTTTAGCTTCTTGCAATCTTCAAAAAACCCTATGGTAACACTATTTTCTTCATCTTCTATTGTTTTGCACCAAATATGCATGATTTATATTCCAACATTCACTGCTTGTTTAAACTTCCATCATTGATCTTAGAACCTACAATCAGAATTATATCATGAGAAACCTCTTTACGTCTTTCCTTTATATTTCCCTAGTGGGTCCGTCTTATCACTATGTTGCATAGAATAATGATCTAGCAACTTCCCATAGTGAGATAGTGACATCTATGGATCTCTTTCTGATCTGATGGTGGTAACAAAATGATGTTAGGTCTTTTTACTTTGCAGCGTGGGTCCCTCTTTCCAGCTAGGCACACCCTGGCAAACAAGTGATGTCATTTCATTGTGTGAAGGATCTGACATGGACTTGTTTTGGTTTGCGGCTAAGTTCTAACTATACCTTATGAAAGGTGATGGTCCACTGGACACATGTCATTCCCTCACTATGTCACTATGAATAATGGTCGAGCATCTTTATATAGCAACATAACGACCTCTGTAGATCCTCTTTGATCTGACAGTGATCATTTAAAGATCTTAACTCATTAATTTTCCTTCACATCATGGGTTTGCCTTCTAGTTATATACCTCGTGGCGTACATGTGGCAGTACTTTATTGTCTGATGTTTGATTATTTTTCCTCATTAGCCCACCTCGTGACTAGACTCTAATGATGCTTTGTAAGAGATGATGACCCACCAAACACATGCCTTCATGTTGCTATGTCGATATGAATAACAATTGAGCATATTTATATAGTGACATAACGACCTTCGTAGATCCTCTTTGATCTGACGGTCAACAAGATGCATTTAAATTTTCCTTTGAATGGGACCCAATGTGAATTGGTCTTTCTAATCAAGTTAAAGAATATAGATTACATCAAAATGGAGCATTCTCATTCTGTGCTTTTCATCTTTAAATTTATGTTTGTGTTGGTCATTTTGAACAACTTACATCCACCCATATTGATTGCACAATTAGGTAAGCTCATCTTCTTATCTTGTTTCATGTTATATTTATTTCAGCTGCCAAATTAAAATATTTTTGGGTCAACAATAATTATCATATTTATAACCAAATATTTCAACACCTTCATATCATTGAGTCAAAATTTATGTGTATAATCTATATTAAATGATGTATAATGCATAAATGATCAAATATGTGTTGTTTGTTTGCAGTCAATCAAAACTATAAAGGAGAGAAGGACATTATGGTGATATGGAGTGGTGATTCGTTTGATTATGAACCATTTAATAGAAGTGGAAAATACTTGCAGAAATTGTGATGCCCACAATGTTGTTCTCTATCTAGAAATTATGGTACCAAGTGTAATGGAACTAATAAATGAGGAAGTTATTGTAAACAATGGTAATCCTATTCACTTTGGACAAAAGTTCACATTCTCATTTAATTATTCCCCTGGCTTCATTTGGCTACAGGAATAGAAACATGGGAATTGGAATTGTCATTCTAGAATAGTTATTCTGGAGTAGAAAATTGGGATGCATATTTCTATTCATGTTTGGTTCAGTCAAAATTTGATGGGGAACTCACAGACCTAAAAATTTATGTTTTCTAAAATACATAAAATTGAAATACAAATATGTATTCTAATTCCACCTAAATAGGTGGAATTGTAATTGCTCATTTTTTGGCCAAAATTGGAAGACTTATTCCTATTCGTAATTCTGATTTGGTGCACCCAAATAGAGAGTTCAAATTTTTTAAGAATCTACATATGCCTATTCCCCTCATATTCTCACAACCAAACGAGCCATAGTTAGCTAACTTTATCAACTACATTTAATAGGGTTTTTATTTCAGAATAGTAAGCCAAGCATTGTATGAAATCAAAAGAATGGTATTTTCTATTGTCTAATCTTGTTGTTATAAGATGTCTATTTAATATGTTATTTGGGGTTTTCACTAATTAATAGAGTTCTTTTTAATTCATTTCTTATTTGGTGTTCTTAATATATTATTTTTTTAAATAACAATAATATTTTAATGTAAAATATATTTAAAATCAACAATAAAATTATTTGAATTATGTATAAGATTATTATAAAGTTTGTAATGGATTAAAACCTTATTATATTTATTTGAATTGGATTTAACATTAGATTAACAAGTGTCACACTAGTATTTGCTTATTACAGTTATAAAACTTTGTATTAATATTACCAATTTCTATAGATTTTAAAAGAAGTTAGTTTATAATAATACATCAAAATAATATTTGTATGAAATATATTTATTTAATCATTTTTAAAATTGAAATGGTGTAAAAAACAAAATAATCTTAATATTTTTTTATAACATTACTAAAATTTGAATGAGGTAGTGGATGGGAACAAAGTAGATTAAATCTCCTTAGCTTATGTCAAATTGATTGACCAAATTAACGTGAAGAAAAATCATTATTTTCATTTTGTTATTTAAATATTTTGCACATTAATTTAAAAAATAATATAAGAACTCTAAAAAAGTAAAAATATTTGATTCTAATTGGTTAAAATGAATTTGGTTAATAACCAGTTAAACCAAAGGTTAAGTGTGTTCATAAAAATATTGAAAAATACATTCTATTTTTACATGCAGAGCAATATGACAACCATCTCTCTAAAAAGAACAAACTACTATTAAATAAAACTTATTTTTAAAATTGATTTATTATTGAATATTTTTTATTTCTTTATATAGTAGCCAAAAGAGAGGGGGTGACCTCATGGTATAGAGGGCTGGAGGCCAGCCGAAAGTTACCCGCTACAATCTAACCAATCCCTTTTCTAGACATACAAAACATCAAAAACATCTTAACATCTGACCCCATAGTATTAACCTTCAAAACACTAGTATCACAACTAATATTACAAACATTGCTTATAACACGATTAACATCCATAATAACTAAAAATGCCACCAAGGACACAAAGTTCATAGTTAAGCATAACATTAAACAAAATAAAATAAAACCAAGCACAGGGGCTAACTCCCCTCCTTTTCCTCTAGGCCCTCCTCCTTTTCATCAGGATCCTCCATGGCCAGTTTCTCTACCTCCTCCTTGATAGGTTTTTCCAGAAGAGTCTTGAGTCAGTCATCCACTAGGAAGCTGTAGAAGGAGCGAGTGATCTCACTCTCTTTCCCCTCGTCCTTCTCGTCCTTGTTCACCTGTAAAAAATAAAGAGTGATGGACATCGAGTGCATGATTTCTTATTGAATGTTCTTAATATGTTCTTCTAAAGAATAATGACATCAAAAGGTATAACACACTTAATAATCCATTAACAAATTACATCAATAGATTTGAAATGTGAATAAGACCAAAAGAAATTACAAATAGCTATAAAATACATATTTATGATTATAAAATAAATATCACACAATTTTAATATAACCAAAAATATGTATAACAAAAACATAACCAAAATTTCAATATCGATTGATTTTACAAAATTTGATAGGATAGTCAATATTTTATTCTAACCTTCCTTGTTTCTTAATTTCTTTGAACATGGATTATTCTTTATTAGGTTTTTCTTATTAAATCTACACTTCTTTATCTGGGAGTTTCCAAGCCTAATTACCAGTTTCATATACATCTCGAAATTTTCAATCACCTTTAAAGCCTTTCCATGAAGTTCAAATAGCTTGGCTTTTAGATTCATGAATTTTTAAAATTATTTAAAACTTAAACCCTTTTTCTTTTCATACGATCCTTCTAAGAGATTGCTCTAGAATCTTTATTGAATATATTTTGGGTTTTGCATGCTTGTAAAGTAAAAATAAGTTATTTAATATTTTTAAAGAGAGAAAATTAATATGCATAAACTTTTGGTTTATGTTGTGTATTTCTTTTTGTTTAATCTTAAGCACACTCAATGGTCCATCATTGCTATGAGTACATACTCAAAATAACAAAACATAGTTGTGTGTAAATCCTTTTTTTAAATATCAGTCTGACACACTATGAAGAATTAATACTAGTCAAGATAGAAAATCTCATATTTTGTTTGTTGTAATCTTATATAAATAATACTGACATGTTCTATTATGTCAATGGTTCATCATCAATAAGTGCACTCTGGTTTACATCAAACAATATAACACACATAATGAAAAGTTTTTAAATTTAAATATGACAAACTCTTTTTTATTATTGGAACAATACCTCGTATACAATTGATAGAGTACCACCACCATCTCCTCATTCAAATAAGAGTCAATTTCCTAATTTAGAATGTTGACATAGAAAATGTCAAAATAGATAGTCAACACAAATTTTCATATACTTTTCAATATAAGAGTCATCATCAAAATAATTATAATTAATCTAAATTTAAAAACTATGATCATAAAGATTACAATTGATTCTAATTTTCTCATAGAGACTCATCAGATTCTTAATAGGTACCCAAAAAAAACTGAAAAAAAATGTTAAAAGATCCTTTCTACCTACAATCTTATTCTAAAAGTAGAAATGTACACATTTCTAAAACTTGATTAGAACTCCCCTCCTACTACTAATTCCACACCTCTAATTTCGCAGTTATTAGTGATTTGAATACAATTTAGTGTCCACCGACCACTAGGAATTTGTAACCAACCAAGTGACAACTCTTTCTTAAATTTGTTCAACGTCTTATAAGCAAAGCCACGTTAAGAGTTCATGGTTATCTAAATTTAGTCACTCTTTTTGTGGCTCACATGCTCGAGTTCTCTAATATCAATCCAAATACCCAACAAACATAGAATTTTTGGACTCATTTGTTACTGATGTTTAGATGCAATTTGCTCATAAATAACCAGTACTCAATAACAGCAGATGGGCTTGGTTATTCTAATCAAGGAAGAAGAAGTTGCAAAAACAGATTGCATTTAAAATAGAGTATTCTCATTTTGGGTTTTACATATTCAAATTTATGTATGTGCTTCTCATTCTTGTTGGAATGTGTAATTTCTTTTCAAATGAAATGTAAAAGCATAATAGATCATCGTAGAAGTTCTAGATGTCATTTATTTTAGATAGTTCTAGAAAAGTCTATTTGTTCTGTCGGTTAATTTATATGTTTCCACAAACAATCGAAGACTTCTATAAAAGAGGCACAATGTAATGGTTTTGATTATTAGGCAATGAAATGATTTTATAATTAATATAAGTGCCTGTAGTGTGTATTTGTTATCATTGTGGATCCAATCCATCCACCTCCTTCAGTTTGGTATCAGAACTGTCCTGAGTTTCTACAATTGACATCAGACCACATTAAGAAGTGGAGTTTGGAGGATTGTGCTTAAGGATGATTGCAGCAAAGAAAGGGGATTGAAAGTCATATAAATAGAGAAATCTAGCATTAGTCGACAAGACAAAATATCTACACACTTCTAAAAAATACTGCAGCCGACACAACCAAAATACCTAAACCTAATAATCTAGAAACATCTAATAACGAACAACAATTCTATATAACTTATGGATAGGTTTCTTATATCTATTTATCAAGTGCTATAATTGGTATTGGGGCAGCACATGAGATACTGGTTATCGTTAGATCTCTTCTTGGTTTTGACTGGGGGTGAGAGTGGTGATCTTGTTGTGTTGTGATTTGTTTCTCTATTGATTCTCTGTCTTTGGATTTGATAATGGATCAAACTTTTGGTATTCAATGTCAATGCTTGCAAGAAACCTTAGAGGAGCAGTGTTTCAGATTATTTGAAATTGATGATGAGGATCTTAAGCAACCTGTTATGTATTTTGTTCAACACAATGTGAGTGGTACACATCTTCATGATGGAGTTGTATATAAACTGGTATTTTCGGCTCTTCTGCAAGCTGTAGGTCACCTTGATTGGGTGTTGGCAGTGGGCAATCATGTGGTGGTTTCCTATAATTGGAGAAATGTAGCTGAAGGGATTCGAACCATCAATCCAAACATAATCTCTGGCAGGCTTGGGCGTATTTTTGACTTCAGCAAAGAAGAATGTGAAGAAAAGATGGTAGAGGCATGGGAGCTCTTCAAATTGTCAGTGTCAAATGATAACTTTGCATCCATGAGTATCTTTCACTCTAATGATGAAGACTTCTTTGCTCCTGATGATAAATTTGTGTTGTGGGATTACTTTTTCGGACTTGCTCTTTTTGTCACTAAACTAGATAATCTCTAGTCTTATTTTGAGGGATCTTTCAGCTTCCCACAAAGTCCATCATTTTTCTGCTATATGTTCTTATGTTTAATGATGTTTCATCTCCTTGTATGTACTCACTCTATATAATATCTCTCAAGCTGTGTCTGTTGAGGTTTGCTGGATTCCCCAACCTCAGTGTGGCCTCCGCCTTTTGATTGCACTCTCCCCTCATGTGATATAGATAGTGCCCAACCAGCAGCTAAATTTATCAACTGCATGTAGGAAGGCCTTCAATTCAGAGCAACGAGCCAACCGTTGTATGAAATAAGATTGATGGCATATTTTTATTGTTCAGTGTTTCTTGCATTAGATGAGAAGATTCTCTGGGTGTCTTTTTAGTTTAATAAAATAAAATCTTTGAAATCGGGTATTCTTTGATTCTGTTTTTTTAATATTTATATTGGATTCATAATTTTTTTTTTTTTCGGAAAAAAAAGGGTAAAAATTAATTATGACAGAAAGAAATACATCAAGGAGAATTCAACAAGGATTCATAATTTTAATTAGTTAGGTCTTACAGATTTGTATTTTAGATAAATGTATATAAGATAATTATTTTATGAGATTTAATTGTCGGAAAACAATAGAATGTGAGTATTAAAATTTAATAAAAACTTGATAATTATTTAAAGCTAAAGTTTAATTACTTCCAACATATGTAAATATTGATAACTTGATAGTGTTGAATTGTATTTAACTAATACACTCATACTGTTTGCATAAAATATTAAAATTAGATCTAATATGTATACTAAATTTTAATGTAAAATGTCAATTTATTTATCTTTACAATTACATACCAACTGAACAAATTTAACTTAAAAATGGATTCACACTAAAACTTTGTAAAATAGATTTAGAATTTTCAAGTCCAAAAATAGCTCAGCATTAGATTCATAAGTTTTTAAAATCATTTAGACTCCGCCATTTTTCTCTAATGCTACCAAGAGATTGGTCCAAAGTACTCATTGAAAATATAGTTGGATTTGACATGATTTCGAAGTGGAAACATCCTAAATTGAGTTGGAAAGATAGAGAATCTTATCTTTTATTCATCACTTGAAAACAAGATTCAATTCCCTATTTCAAAATGTTTGTATGAAAAATGTCAAGATACATATGAACTGATAAAGTTTGTTAGTGTAAAGAGTCATAATGAGAATAATCACGATTACTTCAAATCCTCTCATCAACATTCACTCATTCTATAAGAAATCACGATTGTCAAACAATGTCAAATTTTCTTAACTTGCTCTATAGATTTCACTTACCAATGTTGCTTCTCAAACTCTTAAGAAAGTGCAAACTAATGAGGTAATCTTCATGGGTCCCTTCTAGCTGGACTTTTATTCTTATCATCATTGTAGATGTTTGGAAATATTCAAAACCTTTTTTTCCTTGTGCTAAAGTCCAAATTCATATTAGATTCATAAAAAATTTAAATCATTTATATCTAATCATTTTGGTCGCATATGATGCTCCTAAGAGATTGGTCCAAAATAGTTATTGAAAAAATAGTTTCCCTAACATGCTTTCAAAGTGCAAACTCTTAGAGTTACATTTGATATGGTGCATTTACAAGCTCTTTTTTTATCATTGCAGTTATAATACTTGCACTGCTAGTAAATTGCCAATGACCTCTCCTAACTTGAAAATATGAACCAATTCCTTATTTTAAGGTTTTTGTATAAAAAATATCAAGATATATATGAATGTGACACTTCTAACTTCTTAACATAAGAATCATACTTAGAATAATCATGATTACTTCAAATTGTCCCATCAACATTGACCTTATTCTTGATTTTACTCCATAAGAACTCAAGGTTAACTTCCTGCAACATTTCACTTACCAATAATACTTGTCAAACTCTTGAAAAAAAGTACAAACCAATGAAAGTAATCTTCATAGGTCTCTTATAGCTCATATGTAAAGCTAAATGATTAGAACTCACCTACTTATACTACTAATTATACACCTCAAATTTCCAAATTATTAGTGACTGGTATGCAATGTAATGTCCACCTAAGGCTAGGTACTCGAAACAAACCAAGGGACAACTTTTTTCTGAAATTTATTCAACGTCTTAGAAGCAAAACCACACTAGGAATTCATGCTTATCCACACTAGGAATTCATGCTTATCCTAGATTTAGTCACTCTTTATGCCCCTCACATGCTCAAGTAATATCTATTCAAATTCCAAAAAACCATAGAATTGTTGACTCGCGCGTTATTGATGTTTACATGCAGCGAATTGCACATATATAGCAAATCAGTAGTCAATAACAACAGATTTGGTTTGGTTATTCTAATCAAGGAAGAAGTAGTTGCAGAGAACAGATTGTATCAAAATGGAGAATTCTCAGCTTTTCATCTTCAAGTTTATGTTTGTGCTTTTCATTCTCACAAATTTGCATCCACTCATCTTGGCTGCACGTTCAGGCGAGCTCATTCTTCTTATCTTATTATGGATTCAGTTGCTAGGTTCAATGATTTTTGGGTCATCTACCAAGCTAGAATATGTAATGGACAGTTCAGATATTTCTATTGCATTTAGACTATTTATATTAAGGTTTAGATGTATGATTATTAATTTTATGATCTATCATCGAGGTGAATTAGATCCAGAAGACATGATTTCGATGGATAGAATTTAGATGATATAGATCTTAAAAATATAATGATCTGAAATATAAATATAAAGAATCCAAATCCAAAATGTTGTAACAATTAACCTATGTTAATTACTGTTGAATGTGTGTTTTTCACATAAATGTTGTTTGTTTGCAGTCAGGAATGGGTGTGAAGCAGAGAAGGCCATTAAAGTGAGTTGGAATAATCCGCGTGATTATGAAACATTTCAAATAAAAGTGGAAAATATGTGCAGAGTGTGTGATGCCCACAATGTTACTCTGCATCTGAGAATGTTGGCACCAGGAATATGGGACCCAGTGGATGAGAGAGTTATTGTAAACAAGGGTAAATCTATTCATCCTGGACAAAAGCTCACAATCACATATCATGTGAACTATTTGGCTGATATAGACAGTGCCCAACCAGCAGCTGAATTTATCAACTGCATTTGATAAGGCCTTCAATTCAGAAAAATGAGCCAACATTCTGTGAAATAAGATTAATGGTATCTTTATATTGTCCAATGTTTGTTTTTCTCATGAGATGAGAGGATCATCTGGCGTCTTTATAATTTAATAAAGCTTTTCCTTGGAGCTCAGTTATTCTTAAATTATTCGGGTCGTATGTGTTGTTTTAGTTTCTGCATTAAAATCATTCATTTATTAAATGTTTTTAATATATTATTTTTCAAATAATATATAATATGAAGTCTCTGAATAGATTGCGGATTCCACAATTTTTTTTGGAAAAAAACTTAAATTCATTTATAATTTAGTCAACATTTAACTAATGATATGATATGATATGATATAAAGGATTTTAATAATCTAGGAGCCTAAAGCAGCCTATGGGACCTGCTAATCCAGTTGTAACTCTTTGACTAACTCTTCTCTTCTTCAGTTCATGTTGATGATCAAGTTTGAGGTCTTGTACAACTTATTTATGAGGTCTTGTACAGTTCATTTGCTTATTTCAGTGAATTGATGTCTGATTTATTATTTATATAGATCGACTTACTATATATATATATAAAAGCTAGCATTTATACTTTAAAAAAGAGCGTAGATATAAAATCAACACAGGAAAAAGATGAATAAATATAAAATCACACCCATATTCACAAAAAAGAAATGAACGAATATAAAATTGTATGAAATATCTATTAAAACTCCCTGCACAAATAAAGTCATGCATTCATGCCATTGACGTTTACATGTTAATTTCATATAAATAACGATAACCTAGTATCAGTAACAATATTGATTTGGTCATTCTAATCAAGCAAGAAGAAGTCGCAGAAGATAAATTACATCAAAATGGAGCATTCTCTTTCTCATCCGCTTTGCAGCATCTGTAAAATTTTATGTGTGCTACTCGTTTTGAGCAATTTACATCCACTAATTTTGGCTGGACGATCAGGTTTGTTTCATACTCTTTTTTGGATTCAGCAGTCAAATTGAAAGATTTCTGAGTTATCAATTATTATCAAAGTTTACAATCATGATGTTCATTGTTTTGATATCATTCACTAAAAATTTCAGTTTGTTATCCATATTAAATGTTGTGTTATACATGAATTTGTAAATAAATGTTGTTTGTTTGCAGTCATCCACAGTTGTAAAGCAGAGAAAGACGTTAGAGTAGTTACTAATACACCGGATTATCATGGTGGAAATTATATCGTACAAGTAGAAAATACATGCAGACATTGTGAGGCCTACAATGTTACTGTGCCTCTAGAAATATTGGTAGAGGAGAAAGGAGTTCAAGTGGGTGAGACCGTTTCTGTGAACATTATTGAATCTATTCATGCTGGACAAAAGCTGGCATTCACATATCATGCGGACTCTATTTTGATTGGTTTAATTGGTGACAAAACAGCTGAATTTATCAACTGCATTTAATCTCGAAACATAAGCCAAGCATTGTATGAAATTGGAGGAACGATATTTTTCATTCTTTAATTCTGCTATAGGAGATGAGATGAGCGGATTCTTCTAGTGTCTTTATTATTATTCAATAATAAACTTCTTCTTTCATTTTTTAATTGTTCAAAATGTGGAACATATTTAATAATTTATAAATATACTAGCAATCGTACTTTAGTGTGCAATAGGTATGCCGATAGGTTGGAACAGGCCCAAAGAAAATGAAATGAAATGCACACACACACGAGCAAATTTTATTAAAATAACAAAAGAAGATATACAACCTAAAAACTGTTCGGACAGTTGAGAAAACTAAATTAATCGTTATATAATCAAACTGCCGGACTACTACTTGAACTAAACAACATATCCCGAATGATTATTTAGCATTCCCCCCTTAATCTGAAGGGATATTTGTCATGCCAAGTAGCATTCGAAATTGTTCAAATTTAACACGTCCCAATGCTTTAGTAAAAATATCAGCAATTTGTTCTTCAGTGGAACAATGTTTCAACTATATAGTTTTTGCCTCAACATGATATCGAATCAAGTGATATTTGGTGTTGATATGCTTGGTTCGATCATGAAATTTAGGATTCTTTGCCAATTATATTGCAGAATTATTATCAACAAATAAAGTTGTTGAAGTTGTCTATGCCTCTTGCAAGTCATCAAGAATTTTTCTCAGCCATACAATTTCCTTTGTAGCTTGAGCTGCTGCTACATATTCTGCTTCAGTTGTAGAGTTAGCAGGAATTGTTTGTTTCTTTGATCTCCAAGTAATAGCTGTTGATCCTAGGGTCATCAAATAACTAGAAGTAGATAACCCATGCTCTTTGTCACCATCAAAATCTGAATCAACATAGCCAGTAAGATGGAAATATGAAACTCTTGAATATTTTATGCCAAGAGTTTGAGTTCCCTTTAAATATTTCAAAACTCATTGTGCTACAATCCAATGCCCCTCACATGGTTTATGCATAAATCTGGACAAAATTCCTACTGCAAAGGTAATGTTAGGGCAAGTAGTGGTGAGATAAATCAAACTTCCAACAAGCTGCCTGTACTTGGTTGGATCTTCAAAACTATTTCCTTCGTTGGATGAAACCTTCATATTTTGCTCCATTGGAGTGGAAACAGAATTACAATCTTTCATGCCAAATCTGTATAATAACTCTCCAATATCTTTTTTCTGAGAAATAAAATGAACTTAAGATTTTGAATCACTTCAATGCCTAGGTAATAATGAAGTAATCCCAAGTCAGTCATATCAAAACATTTTTTCAACTCTCTCTTAATGGATTCTATATAACCATCATTATTGCCTATGATGAGAAGATCATCAACATATACAACTAGATACACAATTGATCTACCAATTTTCTTGACAAAGAGAGTTGCATCATCAAGACTAAAATGCTTGTAGTCTAATTTTAGGAGGTGCTCAATCAATTTTTCATACCAAGCATGTGGTGCTTGCTTCAAACCATACAAAGATTTTACCAATTTACATACCTTTTGTTCCTGGTCTTTGATAACAAAACCTTGAGGTTGCAGCATATAGACATCTTCCTTCAAATCTCCATTTAAAAAGGTTGTTTTAACATCCATATGATTTATATGCCATCCTTTTTGTGTTGCCAAAGAAAACAATGTTCGAATAGTTCCCCACTTGGCTGTAGGAGCAAAAGTTTTAGTGTAGTCAACACCTTCTCTCTGAGCATATCCTTTTGCTACAAGTCTTGCTTTATGTTTATCAAGTGAACCATCAGCTTTATATTTGTTCTTATATACCCACCTGCAGCCAATAAGTTTGGCACCAATTGGAGGATCCACTAACCTCCAAGTTCCATTTTTAATGAGAGCATCATACTCCCTTTGCATTGCACTTCTCCATGCATCACTTGTTGTTGCTTCTTGAAATGAAGAAGGTTCATCAACAATAGAAAATTTTAATTCAAAATCTTCATACCTCTGAGGAATTTTATTGGTCCGCATTGATCTACGGATTGATTGCTCTGGTGTTTTATCATCCTCTAGAGCCTTTGAATTAGATTCTTTACAAGCTGATTCACATTCTTGTGCAATATGTTTAGATGGTTCACATTCTTGTGCAACAGGTTCAGATGGTTCACATTCTTGTGCAACAGGTTCTTCACAAAATATTCCTGATATTTTGGAATTGTTATCTTCTCTGTCACAAACTATTTCAGATTCTAAATTTTTTTGAGAACTGTTATCTTCTCTTTCAATAGGTTCTTCATTCTTTGTAACTTCCAAAGATTGACCTAGAAAAGGAATCCCCCCTTCAAGAGTTGGAAGTTCATTATCCCATTCATGATAGAATTTTTTTGATTGAAATCTATCAAGATGAGAAAGTTGTTTGTCAACACTGTGTGCATCTTTGTCAAATTCAAGAAATATAACATCTCTAGAAAGAACAAATTTTTTATTCTCCTCATAATATAGACGGTAATCTTTGGAAGTAGTAGAATATCCCAAAAAAATGCACTTTCTACTCATAGCTTCCAATTTATTTCTCAAGTGAGCAAGAATTAAAGCATAACATGTGCAACCAAAAACCCTAAAATGCTTAACTCTTGGAAGATGGCCGTACCACATTTCATAGGGGGTTTTACTTTGCAGTGCAGTAGAAGGACTTCTATTCTTTATGTAGATAGCACAGAGAACTGCTTCTCCCCAAAACATTAATTTAACATTTTTGAAAACCATCATAGATCTTACCATATTCAAGAGTGTTCGATTCATACGTTCTGCTACACCATTTTGCTGTGGGTTATATGGAACACTTTTCTGATGCTTAATACCATTTTCCTACAAATAATTTTCAAAATCTTTAGATGTGTACTCACCACCATTATCACTTCTTAGGGTTCCAATATTGAGTTGAGTCTCATTTTTAATCCATAAATGGAAATTTTTGAAAGTATCAAAAGCTTGAGATTCCTCTTTTAATAAATAAACCCAACACATCCTAGTATAGTCATCAATAAAAGTCATTATGTATTTATTTCCATTTTTTGATGGAAAGGGCATAGGCCCACACAAATCTGAGTGAATGAGACCCAACTTTCTAGAAGCTCTAAACATAGAAGCATGAAAACGTTGTTTACTGTGTTTGCCTAAAATGCAAGCATCACATTGAGAAATTTGTTTTGGGATAGTGGGAAGTCCTTGAACTCCATTTTGTTTCAGAAGTTTGAGACTATCATAGTTAATGTGACCAAATCTTGCATGCCATAACAAAGTGGAAGAAATATTACCACCATGCTGTGAGAAATTTGCATAATTCTAAGAACTTGATGAAGTACCTTTCAAATATAAAAGTTTGCCATCTTCCACTCCATTCATTACAATCACATGATCATGATCTCTTCTGATCTCAATAATACCATCAAACATATGTATTGAATGACCTTGTTGTCTAATACGCACAAGTGATATTAAATTTCTCTTCAACTGTGGAATATATAGAACATTAGAAAGTATATAATCAGCAAGACCTGGTAATTTAAGTCTAATAAACCCAATTCTAGAAGGTTTTATCTTAGATTTATCAGAAAAATATACTACTCCATCCACTTGATCATTGAATGTCTCAAAAAAATCTCTTCTAAAGGTCATATGACATGTGGCTCCAGTATCTAACAACCAAGTATCATTCAAACAAGAATTTGAAGTACTAAAAACTTCTTCAATCCCAACATTGCAATGTGCAATAACATAATGTGCAGATTTAGGAGGGTTACCTCTTTCTAGTGGCTTCTCCTTCTTTTCACAAATCTTCTCCCATGGAGTTCTGCAAGCATTGGCACTATGACCCATTTTTCCACATCTATAGCATTGTATAGATTGCCTTTCTTTTTGTTGATAATCCCTATGTTGGTGTTGTGGCTAAGAATATTGTCTATCAACTTGATAATTTTTATTCCCCCTACCTCTAGATTGTCTTCTTCCACGACCTTTGTTGCTACTGTCATGTCTGGAAGGCTCATCTTTGGATGTTTGCCCCTGTTGTTTCTGTGCAAGACACAAAGTCTCTGCCTTTGAAAGTGAATCTTTTTTTCCAAATTCTTTTTCCCTCTCTGCAATCTTCTTCACAAGTTTGTCAAATGTTATATCTTTCATCTTTTCACTAGCTTGAAGAGATTCAAGATAGTGTGAATAGGTAGGATAAAGAGCTTTGATAAAAGCAGTGAGTTGTAAATCTCCTTTTACACCCGTGGCTTCAATATTATGAAATAAAGCCCTAATTTCAGAGGCTAACTTCATTGGATCATTATCTTTCATTTCTAAATTGAATAACTTCATCAATAATTGAATGATTTCAAGTCTGAATGAGAATCATACAGATATTTGAGTTTCTTTAATGCTGCAAATGCACTCTTACAAGAGATTATATGTCTACTTACTTCTTCAGTAATGGAGGCAGCAATGAGAGCATAAGCCTTTTTGTCTTTACCCTTCCAGATGACGAGTTCCTTTGCATTTGTAGGTTGCTCTGGCTCTTCTTTGTCATCTTTGCTTTCACAAACATCATCCCACAAATCATTAAAAATAAGGGTATTTTTAATTTTTCGAAACCATTCATGATAATTCTCTTTTCCAGAAAGAACTATTCCAACGATTGAAATTAAAGAATGCATTGGAATCACAATTCAATCTAAATTATTTTCTCCAACAACTTGGCTCTAATACCACTGTAACAAGCCCAAAGAAAATGAAATGAAATGCACACACACATGAGAAAATTTTATTAAAATAACAAAAGAATATATACAACCTAAAAACTGTTCGGGCAGTTGAGAAAACTAAATTAATCGTTACATAATCAAACTGCCGAACTACTACTTGAACTAAACAACATATCCTGAATGATTGTTTAGCATAGGTGTGGGGTGTCAATTAGGAAATGTTGTGGCCTATTTTATTTTATACACATGCAAGATATGTGGTCAATTGGAAACTTTGTTTTGTACCCCACCTAATTGGGAGGACAATAGGGAAAATTGTGGCTTATTTTTTGTATATACATTTGTAAAATATGTAATCAATTGAGAACTTTATTTTGTATCCTACCTGATTAACACCCCACCTCACTAACACATATAAAATATAATAGAAAAAATAATTATTTATTCATTCTCGTAATAATTAGAATAAATTTCAAAATCATTTTTTTAAAAATCTCTAGAAAAGGGAGGAGGGGAAGAGACAATAATAGATAGGGAGAGGAAATTTTTTAAATTTAAATTTATAACATTTCTTAGAAGAGAGAGGAAGGGGAGAGACAATGATAGATAGTGAGAGGAAATTGCATTGTGTGTGTGTGTGGATGCATGCACATGTCGGACTTAGATGAGATAAGAAGGGAGGAACATAGAGTATGTGCGGATATTGAGATATAGAGTGAAAGTCAATTATAGCTATTGATGATAGGCTTTATTTGTATTATTAAATTTCCTAATTACTTCATAGGATAATGATTTAGATGCTCTGAATTTGATCGTTTCATTCATCAGGTTGGGAATGTCACTTATTGTTGTATTGCAATACAAGGGGCTCTTCTTCCACCAGAGTAGACAACTTCCTCCACTGAGAAAGGAGTCGAGTTGTGGCATCCCCTGTAGTAATAAAGTCATCGCAAACTTTAACGACCCTAAAAAAACCATTTTATGCAACATGGGAGCACAGATTTGGAAAATACAAAGTCTAGAGATAGATAAGAAAGTGTGGTATGTGAACAATCAAGAAGAGGAAGGGGTTTAAATAGGTTTCTTACAACATATATCATTGGCAATCACTAATGTGAAAAATAACTAACAAGTTCGGGAGGGAGCTCCCAGGCACATTCCTAATATGTTGACATAATTTAGGCATCTTCTGCCTGGATACAATTTTCATTGTGCGTGAACAAGATTTTGCCATTTATCAGATCTTCTGCTTAGTTCCCATCATGTTTGCGTGCTTGGTGTGGCAAATTCATTTGTGATGGTTTTGATTGTGGATGAAGTTGGACAATGTCATAAAATAATGAAGTGATCCTCCTCTTGATTTAGTGACTTCTTCCATTTCTTTTTGCTCAGTTTATCTATTGCTTATGTATTAAATCTTCTATCATTTATAACATTTGGCAAATATATGATTTTTTGCATATGTGATATAGTATATGATGCTATGTACATGATGCGTATAAGATATATTATGAATAATTAAAACTTTCTATTGCATTTGTGACCAATGGGTGTGGTCATGAGATTTGAACAATAGGTACATCGTAGAGTTATGAAAGGTCATCTCTCTCTCCCTCCCTCCCTCCCTCCCTCCCATCGTCTAGATATTTATCTCTATCTTTTCCTTTCCTCTTCCCCCTCCATTTATAGACATGTCTCCCCCTCTCTATCCATCCATCTCACTCAATCACCTTCTTTCGATTTCTTTAAATCTCTACATATTTATATTTTCTCTTGATATCTCCCTCTATCTCTATATTGTTATCTCATTGTCCTTCTCTATTCCAATATATATCGCCCTTCCCACCTCTCAGTCTATCTCACTTTCTACCTCTACACGCACACATGCATACACACACACACACATGCATACACTTATTGTTTGTCCATCTAGACACATCTCATGTTCTCTAACAACTATTCTACCCTAATGAATCCCTTCTTGTACCTTTATATCTCTACATCTTCATATTTCTTTCCCAATCTCTCTCTTTCATCTCCATATCAAGATTTTTTGATTCAACTCCACCACTCTCACTTTAATCTATATACTAACATGAATCATTTTTTTAGGAAAAGTAAATTTTTAAGCACGGGTGTGCATGAGTTCATTGCATGCAATGTGTTGCCAACTCATTTTGTGTTGGCATGTATCATAGTAACCAACTGCACGTTATGTTTTTGTTTTGAATATGATCACGTGGTTTTGTTTCCTTATATACATGTAGTTTATCTTCATATTTTAAAGTATGCCCTTTTTCATATAGAGTATTGCATTATTTTCTATATTTATAATAAAATCTATGGGATATGATACCATAATGTCTTGTTGCATGGATGCCATGAGATACATGTATTGACAAGATAGGATTCGTCAAGGTTACTTCTATTGTAGTCCAATGTATTATATAATTAGCGATAGGATATGATTTATCAACGACTCTAAATACATTTCACACTCTCTTAATCACCCCCCTATATATTTTCCCCTTTCTACTCCCCTCTCTCTCCGTCTGTGCATATCACTTCTCTATTTGGACTAGTTTTAGGAAAACAAAATTTCCTATATGGGCTACATATTTAGCTCATGTAATGCACAAATATATACGAAAATTAGTCCAATTTTTTTTTTAAATCTTTGACCTTCCAGATCTCTTCCATATACCCATTGCACAATAATGTACAATTACTAGTAATATTGAATTTTGGAAGTTTTTGGATTGACCATATAACCATTTTTCATCATACATCATACATCCTAATGTTTGAAAATCTATCATAAATCATGCTAATGAAATGATCATGAATCAAAAAAGAAAAAAAATCTATACAATTAAATCCAATAACCTTTAAGATAACCTCTCATTATTTTTCCATTCAAATTTGATCCCTCCAGCCTTGTCTTGGGGCCTTTTAATCTTATTAAAATCCTCAACAACTATCCAAAGAATGTCCTTTAACAAGAACCAATCCATTTCCATAGATCAATTATATCATTGACATCATTAGGAGCATAAACAAAGAAGAGACCCAAGTCCTGAATTATTAAAAGATAGGGAGATCTATATTACTTTGTTGCACAGTGAAAACCCCCAACCAATCACAAGTTTACTCCAACTAGGGATAATTAGGGTGGAGGTTCTGGTAGAAAAGGTGGTTGCATCATTTCAAATACATTCGAGTGCAATATCTAGATTGAACCCAATTGCTTTGACTTCTTGAAACATAGGAATGCCAATATCCTTCAGCATTCTTAGAAACCTCTTGACTACATATTTTTTTGTTTGAATTTTCCAATCCTTTAAAGTTCCATGGTGTACATTTAATATCCTTCAGCAACATTATACTTCAGTTTCAATTGTCCTTCAATAGCAATAAAAGGTAAATCCATTGACTAGTTAGCCACGGGCGTCAAATTACAAACAATCTTGGAATATAATTGAAATCTTATACAATTGATATGCACAAATAAAAAATTAAGTGTGAGTCTAATATCTTTTAAGCATGAATATTTTAGAAAACTGATTGTTGTGGCCAGGGTCATGACGAGTATTTTAAGGCACCTGGAACATCATTCGCAGGCAGTGCTGCTCGTCGATTCCCCAGGTCGCCATTGGCTTCCATCTTGAAGAATAATTAGACATATGCATACAATTTTTGGAAATTTCTATCTGATTAGCGTCAGAATTGTGACTGTAAGCAAAGGGCAATGAGATCGACCATCTGCTGGACATTTGTGATTTTTTATTAGGTCTGATGATCCAGTATTTATGTAGAAAAGGGGTTAAATTAATTAATAAATAATAAAGATAATGTAAGATAGCAGCTGTTTGAGAAAAGCTCTCTCAGAATAGCTCTTTCAACTTATGAAGTGTGAGAAAAACAATTCGAACTGAACTTAATCTATTTCCCCCAACTTTTGCATCAAACAATGCTTTTGTGAACTTCATATCTTGTATCTACTGAATGGAGTATGGCACTGTACATTGCCCCACTGGAGTGTCGAACACACAGTTAGAACCTGAACTCTAAGCCCTAACAATCCTAAAATTCTATTTCATTATAATTGTTTTGAACCAGCCTTCTGTACGTCTACCTTAATGCACATTATTTCTCAAGGAATTTGGAGTAATTGGGTTTGGTTTATTAATTCCTCTTTTCATAACTATTGTTGATTACGTCCTTGCATGTCATATTTTAGATTCCATAGTTGCAACTCAAATTCTTTATCCATCTACCTGATGATGGCTCAAGAAGATACGCGAAAACCTCACAGAAGCCTACCTACATCATAAATCTATCATAAATCAACTAAATCGACTTCCTACATCATAAATCAACTAAATTGACTTCCATTTTTGGGATAATGTGTATGGTGTTCCACATAACAGAGGCAAGGGTTGCTTCTCTTAAGCAATATCTCTTTATGAAACCGATCTCAGAAATAATAAATGCTCGACAAATTATACAGATTCAAGTGTTGGGTGATGCGACGCGCTCCCCTGCTCACAGGTGGTTAATTATGTGGTGTTCCATGTTCACTAACAATCATGGCTTTTGGTGCAACAGCAAATGGGCCCTACAATTGGTATCAGAGCTCTTCCTGCACCTCCCCAATCCGCCATTGATAAAGCCCACCGAATACCCACTTATGCCCTAACTTTGTATAATCCAATTCAGAGCCTTTGGCAGAGACAATTGCCCCCTTTCCCCGAACTGTTTGACGAAATTCCCCTCTTCAGCGACTGCATTTCTGTGAAGTTGTGAGCAGGTTCATGAGCAATCCCAGAAAAGCTCATTGGGAAGCCGTCAAATGGATACTAAGGTATCTAAAAGGCACTTCAGATTATGTTTTATGTTTTGGCAGAAATAAAATTCAGCTACAAGGTTACACTGATGCGTTCCTTGCTAGTTAAGCAAGACTTGGCTCTCGCAATCGAAGGAAAGTCTAAGAAATTGTCTACAATGACTGATGAAGATCGTACTACGGTTGTCACAAAATAGATTATATTCATTGTGACAAACTTTCAAGTCACCAAGTAACCGCTGAAGCCAAATCATTTCCCTTGCACCCTCGAAAAGAGTTAAGTATTCAGCTTCAGCTAAAGAAAGAGCAATGGAATGTTGCAACCGTGATGCCCAGCTGATCGCAGCTCCAGCAAATGTGAAGGTGTAACCAGTGGTACACCTTCGTTTATCCAAGTCTCCAGCAAGATCAGAATCAGTGTAACCTTGTAGCTGAATTTTGTTTTTGCCAAAACATAAAACATAATCTGAAGTGCCTTTTAGATACCTTAGTATCCATTTGACGGCTTCCCAATGAGCTTTTCCGGGATTGCTCATGAACCTGCTCACAACTTCCACCGCATGAGCAATGTCGGGGCGAGTAGAAACCATAGCATACATAATACTACCAATGGCTGATTTGTATGGAATTTTCTCCAACTAATCCACAGCCTGCACATAATCCGCAAGGGGCAAATGAAAACTAGGTTCAAACGCACGTAACAGAGGTGAATGTACAGGGTGTAGAACTCCATCCGCAATGTGTTAGAGCTGTTTCACAGGGTCTACAAATTGATTTGTAGGACGTTAATGTGCAGGGTAATCATGGTGGGAGCACAGACCAGCATCTTGGTAATTCATGGGAACAACTTCATGCAGAGGAGACAATTTCACGGCAGTTTCATGGCAGTCAAAGACCCTTTCACCGTGTAGGTAATATGGAAGGTAGAGGTAACATGTCTCCAAATCAACATAGTTTACATACCAGTTTTGAGGCACCCAATACAAATATATCATAGGGAGAAGGCACACTTCATAATAATCTGTTCTCAAGCAGCAGAGAGGGCATTCAACATTTAAACCTGCGAACTAGTGTAACCGGTTCTCCATTTGAATTGGTTCAACCAGAGAACAGAGAACCCCAAATGAGAAGATCCACTAGAGAATGGAGAATGCCGGCTAAATTCTCTTATTATGAATTATTGTACGCTGAAGAAGCAGAGCCTTCAATTCTCATTTCAAAATTTTTAGAACCATCTACATTCAAAGCAGCTCTCAATGATGTCAATAGTGATAAATGGCAAACAGTGATGCGTGAAGAAATGGATTCTTTACTCAAGAATCGAACCTGGGATTTGGTCTCTCTTCCACCTAATCGAAGACCACTTAGGAACAAGTGGATATATCATGTGAAAGATGAAGCGGAAGGCAATAAACACTTCAAAGCTAGATTGGTGGTAAAGGGATTTGATCAAAAACAAGGGATAGATTTCAATGAAATCTTCTCACCAGTTGTCAAAATGACAACTATCCGAACTGTTCTGGGATTAGCAGTTGCATGGGATCTTGAATTAGAACAACTTGATGTGAAAACCACTTTCCTACATGGTGATGTAGAAGAAGAACTGTACATGGAGCAGCCACAAGGGTTCGTAAAGAAGGGACATGAACACCTTTATTGCAAATTAAATCGGAGCTTGTATGGCCTGAAACAAGCCCCAAGACAGTGGTATGTAAAATTTGATCACTTCATGGCTGAGCATAATTTCACAAGATGTGAATCAAACCCATGTGTCTACTTCAAGAAACTTCCAAGTGGAGAGTTTGTCATCCTTCTTCTTTATGTCGATGACATGTTAGTAGCTGGCACAAACAAAAGAATCGTTAATGAGTTGAAGCAAAAATTGGCAAGCCAATTTGCAATGAAAGACTTAAGGGTGGCCAAAAAGATTCTTGGCATGACAATCACAAGGGATAGGAAAAAGAGGGAAATCACTTTGTCTCAAAAATAATACATTGACAAAGTTGTTGAAAGATTTGGCATGGCTGAATCAAAAGTAACTCCTATTCCTCTTGCTGGTCACTTTCGATTAAGTTCTGAATTATGTCCTCAAACACAAGAAGAAAAAGAATTTATGGAGAAAATTCCATACAAATCAGCCATTGGTAGTATTATGTATGCTATGGTTTCTACTCACCCCGACATTGCTCATGCGGTGGGAGTTGTGAGTAGGTTCATGAGCAATCCCGAAAAAGCTCATTGGGAAGCTGTCAAATGGATACTAAGGTATCTAAAAGGCACTTCAGATTATGTTTTATGTTTTGGCGGAAACAAAATTTAGCTACAAGGTTACACTGATTCTGATCTTGCTGGAGACTTGGATAAACGAAGGTCTACCACTGGTTACACCTTCACATTTGCTGGAGCTGCGATCAGCTGGGCATCACAGTTGCAACATTCCATTGCTCTTTCTTCAGCTGAAGTTGAATACTTAGCTCTTTCCGAGGGTGCAAGGGAAATGATTTGGCTTTAGTGGTTACTTGGTGACTTGAAAGTTCGTCAAAATGAATATAATCTATTTTGTGACAGCCGTAGTGCGATCTTCATGGCACATAATCAGTCATCCCAACGTCGCTCCAAGCATGTTGATGCACATGCTCACTTTGTTCATCATGCAGTCGAAGAGGGCAAGCTGAATGTTGTCAAGATTGACACCAAAATCAATCTGGCTGATATATTCACGAAGGTTGTTGCCAAAGAGAAGTTCAAATGTGCTAGAACTTCTCTTGGGCTTGTGAAGAAAAGATAGATCATTTTTTGAGTAGGGTATTGGGTGATCAGTTGCAGCATTGGTTGTCCTTTAGGTGGGAGTTTGTTGATATTGTGAAGGCCAACAGTCATCTTTGTTCCCTCCAATAATCGAGTCTCTTGGTTTCCAAAGACTCTTCATTTGTAATATTATTGGAGCCCATTTATATGCTACTCCTGCTCATTTTGTAAAACAACATTTTCTTATTAATTCAATACTCTACAGTCTAGATGTAACCACTATTGTGGTGAACCAGGATAAATCTGGTGTTGTGTATTTCTTCTTATTACGACATTTAATTTCTTTGTTTAAATCCTTTCATCAAGATCATTGTATCAATGTCAATTTGAGGCATTCCGAGCTACCTCATATTTTGAGAAGCGAATTTCTCTTTCAGTTTTTGGGGCTTCCTGATGTGCTTCTTGGCTTGTCCAAAGAAAGTTCTGTTGTGACACTTTCAATACTTTTGATGTGCTCAAATCCCTCTTCACAAAATCCAATAAGAATACCATTTTAAATGTATGTAAATATGATCGCGAGTCTATCCGATGAAGCAACCATTTTATCTGCAAGCCGCCCTGCTCAATGGCAAATGCAGAAGTAGCAAAGCAAAAGAGAAGAATTGTCAGCAAGAACAGTATGAACGAGTAGATCCACAACAACCACGAGACACTAAATTTAAAATTTTCCTATTCTACCGATCAATGGTAGGACACTACCTTCATCTAACGGTTAGCAGATAATTAGAAATATCCAGCAACATGACATGTAAAGTGGCTAAAAAATAGATGTATCAGATTGATTCAGTGGTAGTCATTGCCTCTTTAAGATTGTCAGAGCTCCTCATCTTCATATAGGGAACGCCTTCGGCGTAATTATATAAATCTATTTGAAATGTGAATAAATCTATTTGGAATAGAAATTGTGATTGCAATTGAAAATAATTTTTTTACAAATAGTCAAACATCACATAAATGATTATACAATAAATATCATAGGTTTTTTATACAATAGGAGAAATAAGGCACATTTACAAAATATTAGATGTTAAGGCTGGGGTCCTGTGGGGGAGCTTAACCTTCTATTTTAAAGGACTGAGAGGTCTTATGAATTTTTTTTTGTAAAGGATGAATTAGAATCTTGCCCAAGCAAATAGGAGCCCTACATTTTTGGGCTGCATATTTGTGCAAAGCAAAAAAAAAGGGGCTAGAATTAGTTGCACAACCTTACAAAAATATTTCCAAAATTTACATTTATTCTCCAATAAAATTGCAGCTTTATAGATGCTTGGAAATATTGAAGCACTCTTTTTTTATCTTATACTAAAGTCAAAATAGCTTGGCATTAGATTTATATGTTTTTTTAACCATTTATGTTTAACCATTTTTCCAGTGTGACACTCCTAAGACATTGGCCAAAATATTTATAGTCAAGATTTACATACTTTCAAAGTGGAAATACTATAAATAGTATTTGGAAAGATATAAAATCTTATCTTTTTGTTGGTTATGTTATTGATTTTGGTCATTTCCTAGTGTACTGTAAATCTATAATATGTTTTATTGTATTAATGTAGATGCAACTGAAAATTATTAGAATTATATTTGATGTGGTGTATTTACAAGCTATGTTTTTTTATCATTAGAGTTACAACACTTGTACAATTTTGACAATACCAACAATCTCTTCTAACTTGAAGATAAGAGTCAAATCCTTATTTTAAAGTGTTTGAATAGAAAATATCAAGATATATATATGAACCTTATAATTATTAACATAAAAGTCATAATTTGGTTTTTGGCAGCCCTAGGGGCTTTGCTAGCTTGTTAAAAAAAGACCCCCGGCGTGGTTACTCTTTTACCTTAACTTTTCATTAAGTATGTTTATCACCCTCTTGCTACTTTTTTTAATCCAAAAACATAAAACTCATAATTAGAATAAATGTGATTATTTCAAATCCTCTCATCAACATTTATCTTTTTCTTGATCTCATTCTAAAAGAACTAAAACTTGTCAAACCATAACAAATTTCCTTAACCTAGACATTCCTCTTACCAATGATGCTTCTCAAACTCTTAAAAAAGTGCAAACTAATGAAAGTAATCTTCAGTGGTTCCTTCTAACTAGAATATTATTCTTGATAGATAGAAACATACACATGTAAATCTAGATGATTAGAATTCAACTAGTGCTACTAATTATACACCTCTAATTGTATAATTATCAGTGATTGGTATGCAATTTAGTGTTCATCTAAGATATGAACTTGTAATCAATAATCAATTTTTACAAACTTTGACTATTTAACACTTTTAGTTTAACCATAAGACTTTAATATATAATATTTAAACCATAAAAGATACTTTCATATATGATATTTAAACCAAGATAACCGATCAAAAGAAAATTTTCTCAGAAATGTATTCAACATCTCATAAAGCAAAGCCAATTTAGTCACTTTTTGTACGTCTCACATTCTCAAGTTCTGTAGTATGCATTCAAATTTCCCCCCACACCCCAAAAAATAGAATTTTTGGACTCACGTGTTATTGTTGTTACATGCGAATTGTACATAAACAAGAAATCAATAGTCAATAACAACAGATGTTATTTGTTATTCTAATCAAGGGAGAAGTTACAGAAATAGATTCCATCAAAATGGAGCATCATTATTATGGGCTAATTTTTATCTTCAAATTTTTGTTTGTGCTTTTCATTCTCAAAAAATTGTATTCATTGGTTCCTATTATGCAATAAGTTCACAACCACCTGCTAGTCAGTCTCACATATGATTCTTTTCTAGCCACGTTAACAACACTGTTCCACTACAACCAAGATAGCCAGGGCTTCCATGAGGTTATTAGTATGGTAACCCTTGTATATAGAAAAAAGAAACTGAATATCAACAGAACTATCACGCACAACTCCCCTAATACTAGCCAAACCAAGATTTCCCCGAGAAGAACCATCAATGTTGATTTTAAGAGTGCTCACCTCAGGAGGATACCAATGTCCCTGATGATTAACACACTGAGAATGTTGCTTAACTCTATTCCTAGAGTGGGTGTGGGGGATCGAGGGAGTGCAACCCTGAAGAGGAAAGGAGAGGCAAGAGTAAATACAAGCATCAATAGGATCCAAACCCCCACCGATGTCACATTTAGCTAGGAGTGTTTCCTGAAGAGAATTAACAATTTTCTCCCATAGGTGCCTGATCTCAAACTGCAAATCATGAAAGATCCTCCTATTCCTCTCAAGCCAAGCATGCCATAAAATAAGGGAAGGGTCGATAGTCCAAGCAATCTAAAGAAAAGAAGTCTTGAAAAGGGAATGGCCCAAACAGTCCCATAATTCAGACAAAGAGGAAACATGCTAGTACGTGCATCCCCACACACTCCACCAGAAGTGCCAAATCTATTTGGCAAAGGGGCACTGGAAAAAAAGGTGAGATACAGTCTCTTCACTATTGTGGCAGAAAACACAGATGGAAGGCCCCCAGAAGCCTCACTTGTAGAGATTATCCCAAGTAAGACAATGATTATAAACTAGAATCTAGAGGAAAAAGTTACACTTAGGCCATGAAAAACTATTCCAAACTTTCTTCCACCAAGAGACCTCCACCTCACCAAAAAGTTGCTTCATCAGTGCAAGGTACTTAGAAGAAACATAATACTTGCTAGAAGAAGCACCTTCCCAAGCCAAAACATCAAGTTCCTACAATGAGTTGCACTCCCTAGAAGCCAATATCTAAGATAGTTCCAACTGATCTCCCAGTGAGCCACCTAGTGACCAATTAGAAGAATTCTTCCATCTATAACCCACAACAAGGCCCAGGTTAAAAGCCTCCTTATAATGAGCCACCTTATTCCATCCAGTAGAAAGGAAAGAATCACAAAGAGCTTGCAAGTGAGGATGAGAGGATAGGAGAGGAGGATGCCCATTCCAAGAATCACTCCAAAATAGAGCCTCAGTGCCTCTATTGCAGATCCAAAATAAAATTCTCTTCACCAGGTGAGCACCAATCTTGAGGGTATTCCACACCATAGAGCCTCTTCTCTCAAGAGAAAATTTGGAAATATTTGAAGGTTCAACACTAGGTAAATACTTGTGTGACAAGATACAGGCCCAAAGCTAAGACTGACTAGTACACCAATGCCAATAGAGCTTGGTAGCAAGAACTTGACTGCACAAGATAGCAGACCGAAGGCCAAGGCCTCCTTCCTTTTTTGGCCTGCAAATGGTATCCCAATTGATGAGGCTCCATTTGGTATGTTGCAAATTACCACTCCAAAGAAATTGGTGGGAGAGGGCATCAAATTCCTTAACAAAATACATCGGGGCAGGCTAAACCATGCTTCTGTATGTGGGAAGAGCTTGAATTATAGATTGAAGGAGTGTCACCCTACCAGTAGTAGAGATCCACCTATGAGTCCAATGATTGACCCTTTGTTGAAGTTTGTCAAGAAATATTTTCTAGAAAAGCCTAGGTTCTCTACCCACACCAATAGGGACCCCCAAGTAAGTCAGAGGGAGAGACACAATCTAAAATCTCACTATATTAGCAATCCTCTGCTAGATCGGCTCAGGAGTGTTGAAGAAAAAAATAGAGGACTTGTGGTCATTAATTTTATGCCTAGAGACAACCAAATAAGTATCCAAGGTGAGTCAAAAGGCTTTAGCTTCCCGAATCCGAGCTCTCCCAGCAAGGGCAGTATCATCAACAAACTGGAGGTGAGAAAGAGTGGGCAAAGCATTTTCCCATTGCCCTCCTTGAATCAAATTTTGGGAAACATGAAACTTGATAAGTCTACCAAGTCCCTCAGCCATAATGATAAAAAAATAAGGAGAGATGGGATCTCCCTGACGAAGACCTCTATAAGCCCCAAAAAGCTCTATCGGTTCACCATTAAGAAGGACCGAGAAGGAAGGAGTAGTAACACAACTAAGAACCCATCTAACCCATTCTTGACGAAAGCCAAAAGCTAGAAGAACTTTTTGCAAGAAATCCCAATTCACTCTGTCATAAGCCTTAGCCATATCAAGCTTAATAAATATAACACATTCCCTAGAAGTACACATAGAGTGAATAGCTTCAGAAGCAATAACCACGCCATCCAAAATTTGTTTTCCTGCCACAAAACCCTCTTGTTCCTCAGAGATAACCATGGAAAGGAAAACTTTAAGCCTCTTTGCTAGGAGCTTAGTGATGATTTTATAGACCAAATTACAAAGAGCAATGGGCCTAAAAAAGTCCAACTAATTAGCCTCTTCCTTCTTCGGAATAAGGACTAAGAAAGTAGCATTCAAGGCCAAAAGCATTTCTTTGTTGGAATAGGACTCCTAAAACACATCCAAAAGGTCATGATTGATAATATCCCAAAATTCCTGAAAGAATTCAACAGGGAAGCCATCAGGCCCTAGAGGTTTGCCCTTTCGCAAGCTGAAGACCACCCCCTCCAAGTTAGACATACTAATTGGCCTCATAAGAGAATCATTGATCTCCCTGGTCACAACAGAGGGAATAGAGGACAAGATAGTATTCTCCTCAATCTCTGCTGGAGGTAAATCATCTAAAAAGAGAGCAGAGTAAAACTGAATAGCTTCCCTAAAAATAGCTTGAGAAGAAGTCAGACATGTCCCATCAAAAGTAAGAGAAGAAATGTAACTCCTATTACGTTGAGCCTACATAGATTTATGAAAAAATGTGGTGTTCTTGTCCCCATCCTAAAGCCAGTCAACTCGAGCCTTCTATTTCCAATAAATTTCTTCTCTAAGATCCCACTCAGCTAAATCAGTAGAAGCTTGAGATTTTGCAATGCCAAGAGCTTCTAAAAAACCTAGATCCTAAATCTACCTAGTAATAACATCAAGATGATCCTGATCCCTCTTCTTCATAATATGGAGATTACCAAAACAATTCCTGTTCCAATGCTTCAACTTCCTTTTAACATATTTAAGTTTTTAAAAGAAAAACATAGCAATGCCATAGGCAAGGCCTCCCTATCTCCACCAGTGAGCCATTAAGTCATGAAGAGAAGAGTCTTGAAGCCACATCAATTGGAACTTAAAGGGAGGCTTCTCAGGGACAACAACATAACTAGCTGTGAGCTTAATAGGCTAGTGGTCAGAACCTCTCCAATCAAGAATTTCAGAAGAGAGCAAAAGAGAGCCAAAATTCCAAAAGCAAGAAACAAGGAACCTATCCAAGAATTCTAAAATAGCATCATTTCCAACCCATTGATTGTTCCAAGAAAAGAGCCCATTGAGAGGTTTGACATCAGAGAGATGTAAAAGATCAATATTTTGTCAAAGATGCTCAGAAGAAGGACCCAAGCGAGCCAGCCCGCCCCTCTTCTCCTCTAAATTGAGAATAGATTTGAAGTTTCTAGCCACAATCTAAGGCAAGAAAGGATGACAACTTGTGACATGCCTAATATGATCCCAGATCTTGGACTTGCCAGGGAGATCAACAGGAGCATACACATTAGTAACAAGAATCATCTCTCTAGTTTCTAGAGAGGAAGCAACCATTGAGAGAGCAGAGAGGCAAGAGACCTTGTAAAGTGGTGTAACTTTCCTTGGATCCCAGCAGATGGCACAACCACCAAAGCTCCCCAAAACAACAATGCACTGACATTGGCCTAGAAACCAAATGTTAGGAACACATCTAAACATGGAGTCCATTGAAAGCTTGGTCTCCTGGATACAAAGGATATCTGGAGAATGCTCAATCACTAGCTTGTGAATAGATTTTTGTGTGGGGATGTTATTCAACCCCCTCACATTCCATGAGAGAATAATCATTGAGTAGAGTGGGGAAAATGCTCATCGAAGGTCTTGACAACCCTAGACTCTACTAGTAAATCTCCTGTAAGTTAAAATTTTTCTTGATCTTGCTTTTGCCCAACTCTTGATGGAGTAGCAAAAGAGACTTTCTTAAATGGTCTTTGCATCAGGCCCAAAGCAAGAGAAGATCCCTTTCCTTTACTAGAGGCAAACACATCTTTAACCAAATTTGCCAGAATAACATTGTTTTCCTGTGGAGTAGGAGAAACTACAAGGGCACTAGACTCAGGCCCAATAGAAGTCTTCGACATCTACTGAGCTACAACATCCTGCTTGCCACTAAGAGTAGAACTCCTCCCCTCTGAACCAGTAGCTGCACACTGAGCCTCTGCAAGAACACCTTCTTCTATAACCATGTTGTTAAGAACCTCAAAATGATTGAACCATGAGTCCACTTCCCAAACTAGATGAGATTGCTTCTGACCCCGCCCCTTAGCATGATTTCGAGCCAGGATAAAACCATCCTTATCAGAACTAGTAGTACTAGATGGCCCTAGCCCCTAACTTGAAGTGTTCATTTGAACTTTCCCTTTACCTGCACTATCATTCTGAACATTTCCCTTTCTAGAACTAACATTTTGACCATTCCCCTTACCATCATCAGCCATCCTTGGGCCAGAAAACCCAACAGGGGTACCATTGCCTTTGGAGGCTTGAGGGAATTGATGTTGTAAATGACCATACACATGAAAAATGTGGCAATGGAAGGGAATAGATTAATAGTCTAGCTGTTGGATCCAAGAAGAAGAGCCAAGAAAAATTTCTAGAGAATTTGGCAAAGGATTATTTAAATCAATGTCAACAAAAATACAAGCATAGGAAATAACCTTTTTGTCCAGAGATTGATGGGCTATAGCAGTCAGCTTTCCAAGCACAATGACAATCTATTGCAAGATATCCTCATGCTAGAACTCCAAAGGAAGTCGTGGCAGGCAGAACCAAATAGGAACTCTCAAAGGAAGATCCTCAGCAAAATTGAACCCCGGATGCTAGGGTTTGAAAAAAGACCTACATTGTCATAAAAATATTGGCCTCCCTCAAAGACCCAGTTTCGATCTGACATGTAAGAGAAATTCACCAAAAAGCAGCTGTTCCTAGCCAACATAATATCCATATCACCTTCCACCTACCATGAACGATGAATCCAGGCTTCCAGAGCTGCCAAGAAAATTTGAATACCAAGAAACTTGCATATCAATGCATGTGTGGCCAAATACTCCACATCCTCCATTACTGCTTTTGGAGGAATAACTAGCATAGGTCGATCTTGGCTATGCGGAAAAAAACCATTAACTTTATTTAACTTATGGCACTTGCTAACATAAAATGGCTCCTTCTCTTGTGACCTCACCTCGGGAGAAGATCCATCACAACTAGAGGCTCCAACAAGAATGAGACTTGTAGAAACCCCACTCGCAGCCATAAGAGCCAGGCAAACAAACTTTGAAATATAGATGTTGAAAAAAAACTCTTAAAATCTATTTTCCACAATAAACACAAACCCTACACAACAAAAATCATCTAGAATAATTAATCTACAAAAGGTCACACTAGATTGAAGAGAAATGGGGTCATCTCCCTATGCATGCATAGCCCAGCGGCAACAAAACATGCTCCCGAAACCCTCACACATGGCTACTTCCAGCTTCTATCCTCCCTTCATTGTAGCTCCTTCAACATCATGTTCATGGTCATACATAGTTATTTTAATTATGCAGTAGTGTATTAGGTGAGCTATTTGAGATATTATATTGTTTTATTAGATTTATGAATAATCTAACTTATAATTATAATAGAGTTAACCAAAATGCAATGGAGTGTGAGTAATAAAGTATAATATAAATTTTTAAAATTGTTTACAAATTAAACTTTATTATGCTAAGAGGCATATACAATGGCAGCAGCAATAGGAATATGCCAAGGAATCTTCCGTGTGAAGAAAAAAGAATGGAAGGCGTTTATATATGAAATGTCTTTTGTTATTCCATAATAATGGGCTCGACATTATAGACCCAAAAAATAGGAAGCAGTTAGAAA